>JAKZJZ010000820.1:0-36943 GCA_022702705.1 Papilionanthe hookeriana x Papilionanthe teres
AAAGAGTTGAGTGTGAGGTAGAGAGTGAGATAGATAGAGATAGAGGAAGTGATAGACCTTGAAGTGAGCGGGAGTGAGAGAGGTAGAGAGGGTGAGAGAGAAGAGTGATTGATGGAAGATATAGAGATAAAGTTGAGGGAGAGAGAGGGGGATTAGTTGGAAGACAGAGAGAGAGGCAGAGAGAGATGGAGAGAGAGAGAAGGAGAGAGCGAGAGAGGGAGAGAGAGTGGGAGGGAAGGAAGCAGGGAGAGGGGAAGAGAGAGGAAAGATTAATAGGAGAGAGGAGTGCGAGCAATCTAGAGAGAGTGAACATGAAGCGAGAAAAGAGCGAATAGAAGTGAGAGTGAAGCGAAGATAGAGGAAGAGGGGCGAGAAAGGGAGAAAGTGTGAGAGAGAAATAGTGTAGACGAGTGAGGGAAGAGAGCTTGAGAGAGGGAGATAGTGAACGAGTGAGAGGGGGATCAAGAGTGAGGGAGATAAGGAGAGCGAGAGAAATGAGGGGTGAAGGGAGTGAATGAGGGAGGGAGATGAGAGAAAGGCAGCGAGGGATAAATGGAGCGTTCGAAGAGACGAAGAGAGAGTGGATAAGAGAAAATGAGATGGAATAGAAAGTGAGAGAGATAGGGAAAGAGGGAGTAAGAAAGAGAGATTGAAGGAGCTAGTGAGGGGTTAAAGAGAGTTCAAGAAAGAGAAAGGAAAAGAGAGTGAAAGGGTGAGAGTGAGGAGCCTAAGGGAAGATCGAGTAAGGGTACGTAGTATAATGAACGGGAGAATAGGAGAATGATGAGAGTGAGAGGGAGAAATGGAGGAAGAGGAATTTGGAGAGGGATAAAGGTAGGAAGAGGGAGGGTGGGATAGAGAGAGAATGAGAGAGGTTGGGATGGAATCAGGTGAGCGAGAAAGAAGAGAGAGTGGGGAATAGAGTGAGAGAAACGTAGGAGGAAAAGAGAAGAGAGAACAATAAATGAGAGGGTAAAGAGAGAGAGATGGATTAAGGGAGTGAAAGAGGTATAAAGAGCGAGAGAGAGGAAGTGAGAGTAATGGGAGGGTCAAAAGTGAGAGAAGAGATATTGAGAGGGAGAGATAAAGAGGTATGAAATAGAGAGTCATAGAAAGATGGTGGTCATGAGAGAGAAAGAGAGATAGGTCAAAGTGAGAGCGTTTATAAAGAGTAGGAAGGAGAAAGTGAGAAAGAGTGAGAAGAGAGGCTGTGGGAAGATCAAGTAAGAGTGAGTCAGTGAGGTGTAAGGATAGCACAAGAAGAGGATATTAGTGTGTTAGAGTGGGAGCAAGAGAGAGGAGACGAGAAGGATATAAAAAGGTATAGAGGGGGAAGGTTGGAGGGAGAGAAGATAGTGAAAGAGAGTGGTAGGGTTGAAAGCAAGAGAAAGGAGAAAAGGAGTGGAGGTAGGGTGGAGAAAGTGTAAGAGGAAAGAGAGCAACAAAGGAGTGTAAAAGAGAGTATAAGATAGAAAAAGAGAATATATAGTGAGAAAGAGAAAGAGAAGGAGAGAGAATAATAGAGAAGAGGATAGAGAGTGAAGGAAGAAAGATGGAATAGGGAAATGAGAGGAGAGATTGAGTTAGAAAGGACAAGATAGTGAGATAGAGAGCATGAAATATGGAGCTAAAGTGGGCGAGAGTAGAGTGATTAAGAGAGTGACAGAGCATATGAGTGTATAGATGGAGAGAAGATTAAGCTAAATACGAGAGACCTAGAGAGGGCAATAATTAGGGAGTGAGAATGATAGAGGAGAGAGTAAAAGCGATAAAGAGAGCAAGAGTGTGAATAGTGAATGAGATCTAGAGAGAAAGAGAAAAGATCCTGAGGGAGAGAAGAGGATATAGAAAGCGAATGAGAGAGGGGACAGAGAGAGAAAAGATATTAGGACGGTGAGAATGGAGAGAAAGTGTGAGTGAGAGAGGGAGGAAGAGAAGAGAGAGATAAAAAGCAAGAGAAAGAAGGTGAAAGTGAGGAAGGGAGCTAGAGAGATATATAGATAGAGAGGAAAAGAGTGAGAGCAAGAATCATGAAGAGAGAGTGAGAGATAAAGGAGGAAGAGAGGGAGGGAGAGAGGGTAAGAGAAAGAGAGGGAAAAGTGTGAGAGAATGTGAGAATTAATGAGATAGAGGACGAGAGGATATGAGAAGAATTATAGTTTGAGCGAGAAAGAGAGAGTACATGTGAGGGATAGGGAGAGAAGGATTGAGCAAAGAGAGAGATTGTGTGTGTGTCAGAGAGGAAGAGAGTGAGAGAGAATCATTAGATAAAGAGTTAGATAAGTGAGTGTAAGAGAGGAAAAGAGAAAGAGAGAGAACAACTAGTGAAAGTGAGAGAGGAAGGGAGCAAAGGAGGAAGTGAGTGTGAGATAGGTATAGGGAGAGAAGGAGAGTGAGGAAAGATAAAGAAAGAGAGTGAGTAAGAAAAAGTGAGGGAGGGAGAATAAGAGAATGAGAGATGGAATGATAGAATTGAGATAGGGGAGTGGGAGGGAGGGAAGTAGAAGGGAGAGAATGCGAGAGAAATGATGAGTAAAAGAGAATGTGTGAGGAAGAGTGAGAGAGAAATAGAGAGAAGAGAATGTGACAGAAGAGGGAGCAAGGGAGAGGGAATGAGAGGGAGCAATAGAGAAAAGGAGAGTGAGGCAGGAGTGACTTAGTGAGTACAATAGTAGTGAGAGAGAGGAGTAAGGCGAGTAAAGAGAGAAATTTGGGCGAAGAAGAAAGAGCAAGAGAGGGATCATGAAATCAATAAAGGTAGATGAAATAGAGATAGAAAGATAGCGAAAAAGGGTTTGAGGAGTGAGTGGGAGGGAGAGAAGGAGAGTTGGTGAGATAGAAAATAAGAGAGAAGAGAGACTGAGGATAGATATAGAGTTGAGTGTGAGGTAGAGAGAGGGAGATGTAGAGGGGATATGGATATAATGGGAGAGTGAGTGGGTGATAGAGTGAGAGACTGTAATAATGAAAGATGGAGAGAGGGAGGGAGGAAGAGAGTGTGAGATGGTTGGAGAGAATAGTGAGTAATTTTTTATGTGTGTTGAAGGAGAACAAGCGTGTGTGTACGTGGGAGTGAAAGAGAGAAAAATTGAGGAAGAAAAAGTGATAAGACATAAATAGAGAATAGTGTGAGAGAGGAGGAGAGTGAGAAAGATATAGACCTTGAAGAGAGCAGGAGTGAGAGAGGAAGAGAGGGTGAGAGTGAAGAGGGAGGAGAAACATGGTGGAGAGTTAGAGAGGAAGAGAGGGAGAGAGAGGAGAGAGAGGGGGATGAGTTGGAAGGGAAAGAGGTAGAGAGGGAGAGAGGGAGAGAGAGGAGAGAGAGCGAGAGAGGGAGAGGGATTATGGGAGGGAAGGAAGAAAGAGATTGGGAGAGAGGGAGGAAAGATTAATAGGAGAGAGGAGAGCGAGCAATCAAAGAGAGAGTAAACATGAAGTGAGAGTGAAACTGAAGATAGAGGAAGAGGGGCAAGAAAGGGAGAAAGTGTGAGAGAGAAATAGTGTAGACAGAGTGAGGGAAGAGATTGAGAGAGAAACTTAAGAGAGTTAGAGAAGTTTAAGCAATAAAAGAGAAAGAAAGAGCAAACAAATAGCGAAAATGAGTGAGGAAGGGAGAGGAGGAAGTGAGTGTGAGAGATAAACGGAGAGAAGGAAAATGAGGGAAGATAGAGAGAGATAGTGACAAGAATGATGGGGGAGAATAAGAGATTGTGAGAGAGTTTGAGAGAGAGATGGAGAGAAGAGCCAAGTATGGAAAGTGGGAGAGAGCTTAAGAGAGAAAAAGGAAGAAGGGAAGTGAGAGAAATATAGAAAGAGAGAGGGGATAAAGAATGCGAGCGTATAACGATAGAAAATGGAAGAGAGAATAGAGGGTGTGAAAGAGATAAAGAGAGGGAGTATAAGTGACAGTGAAACTAAAGTGAGTGGGTGAAGAGAGTAATAGAAAAGGAGCAAAAAAAGGATGAATAGAGAGTGAGGGAAGAGAGGAAAAGAGAGAGGGAGCTAGAGAGAATAAGAGAGCAAAATAAATTGGGAGAGAGAAGGGAGAGAATGAGTAGAAGGAATAGAGAGTTAGAGTGAAAGATATATGAAGATAAAGGCGCGACTAATGAGAGAGAAAAGAGTGAAAGAGAGAGTGACAAAAGCGAGAGAGAAACACAATAGAAAGTGAAAGACAGTGAGAAAGGGGGAGAGTGAGAAAGAGAGAGATAGAGGGCAAGAGTAACGGATAGAGTGAGAAAGGTTGAGATAGAGGGAGAGGAGAGAGAGCAAGAAAGACTTAAGAGAGAGAGATAATTAAGCGAGAGAGGAAAAGAACGCAAAATACTGTGAGTAAGATTGAGATATGGAGGGATTGCAAGAGAATGACTTAGTAGAAGAGAATAATATAGGGAGCTTGAGGGAGAGAGACATGGATAAAGTGTGGATAGGGTAGCAGAGGAGAGAATGAGAGAGAGAGGATGCGAGAGATAGCGAGAGAAAGGGAGAGGGAGAATGAGAAAGAAATAGAGAAAGGGATGGAAAGGTAAGGAAGAGAGATGTATGAGAGAAAATAAGAAATAATGGTTTTGTTGCGAGAGAGCAAGATGTGCGAGCAATTGAGAGAGTGTGTGAGTGAGGTAAAGTGAGAGAGAGAGTGAGAGATATGGAAAGGGAAAGTGTGAGTAAAGAGAGAGATGAGAGGGAGATAGAAGGAGCAGAAGAGAGACAAAGAGACAACAAAAGAAAGAAAACAAACAATAAAGAGAGATGAAATCAAGAGTAAGAGATAGAAAGAGAGGGAGTGAAGCTAGGGATTGAAGAGTGAGCAGGAGGGAGAGAGTGAGGCAGAAATACAGAGAGAAGAGAGACTTAGGGAAGATAGAGCATAATATAGTGAGTGAGAGATAGAGAAGATGTATAGAGAGGCTAAATCAATAAAAGAGGGAGAAAGGTAGGGAGGGAGGGAGGAAGAGAGTGAGAGATAATTGGAGAGAAAAAGTGATTAAAGTGATAAGAGAGTAATGAAAGAGAGCTATAGAGTGTGAGAGAGAATGAGAGGGCAATAGAGAAAGAATAAGTGATAAAACATAAATAGAGAAAAGAGCAAGAGAGGGAGATAGTGAGAAAGAGAGAGATAGAGGGATCCTCTGGGATGGAAGAGAGTGGGAATGAGATAGGAAGAGAGTGTGAAGGAACATATAGAGAGAGATTGAGCGTGAGGGAGAGAGGGGGTTGAGAATGATACTTAATGGGAGAGAGTGAGGGAATGAATTGGAAGAGAGAGATGGAGAGAGGGGGAGAGTGTGTGAAAGAGAAAGGAGCGGGAGAGAGTGTGTTAGAGAGAGAGTGGGATAGAGAGCAAGAAAGGGAATGGAGTGAGTGAGATGGAAGATGAATAAGGGAATGAGTGAGAGAGAGAGGGGGAAGGGAGGGATGAGGAGATGGTGAGAGGGAGAGTGAGGAGGGTAAGTGGAGAGAGAGTGATAGAAAGATGGAGAGTGAACGACAGCCAAAAAGAGAAAGTGGGAGAGACCGTGAGAAAGAGAGATGAAGCGAGTGATGGAGTAAGAGTGAGAGTGCAAATAAAGAGAGAGGGAGTGAGGAGGTGAGAGAGTGAGAGAGAGATCAAACGAGAGAGAAAGTGAGAGAGAGTTAATGCGAGAGAGGGAGAGAGAGGAGAGTTAGAAAAGTCTAAGTAAGAGAAGAGAAAGCAAAAGAGACAGAATGAGAGAGAGAAAATGAGGGGGGAGAGGGACTGAATGAGTGAGTGAAAGAGGAGAGAGAGAGAGAGAAGAGTTAGATAGGGAGGGAGGCATAAAGAGATGGAAGGAGGGATTGAAAGAGGGAGGGATCGAAGAGGTAAGAGAGATATATGAGCAAAATAATAAATAATGAAATGGATATAAGTTGAGAGAGCAAGATGTGAGAGCATTTGAGTGAGTGTGTGTGAGGGAGAGTGAGTGAGAGATAGAGGAACACAAAAGAGAGAGAAATAGAAATATGAGTAAGAGAGAGATAGAGAGGGGGCCATTGAGAGCAAAACAACAACAATGAGAGATGAAATAAAGAGTGAGAGAGAGCAAGAGATGGAGTGACGAATGGAATTGAAGAGAGAGCGGGAGGGAGAGATGAAGAGAGGGTAAGGCAAAAATGGAGTCAGAATGAGTGAGGGAGAGGAGTAAGAGTGAGAGTGAAATTGAAGAGAGAAAAAGAGGGAGTGAGATCGGGAGAGATTGTGAGAACAAATAAAGAGAAGAGAGTGTGTATGAATAGAGAGTGTGTGTGTGAGAGAGAAGATAGAATGAGGGAAGATATAGAGAGAGTGAACGAAAGGGAAGGAGGGGTAGAGAATGAGATTGTCTAGGGGAGAGCAAGAGAATGTGAGAGGGGGAGAGTGATACTGTATCTGAGAGAGATAAGGAGAGACTGAGAGAGGGTGAGAGAGGGATAGGGAAGGAAGCAAGAGACAGGGGAGAGAGAGAGAGAAAGATAGAAGAGAGAGAAGAGAGAGCAACATAAGTGAGAGTGAGTGAAAGTGCAAACATAGAGCTAGAAAGAGTGAGGGAGAAAGGGAGTAGAGGGAGTAAGAGTGAAACTATAGAGAGAAAATGAGGGAGGGAGAAAAGCAAAGAGTGTGAGAGATAATAGATAGATGAAAGTGTTAGAGAATAGAGAGCGTGAGAGAGTGAGGGAAGAGATAACATAAGAGATGGAGAGAATGAGCGAGTAGAGAAAAGTGTGAGAGAAGAGAGAGCAAGAGAGAGGGAATGAGAGAGAGAAAATGAGGGGGGAGAGGGAGATAGGAGTTAGATAGGGAGGGAGGCATAAAGAGAGGGGAAGTAGGGATTGAAAGAGGGAGGAATCAAGGGGGTAAGAGAGATGTCTGAGCGAAAGTAATAAATAATGAGATTGATATAAGGGGAGAGAGTAAGATGTGAGAAATTGAAAGAGAGTGTGTAAGGGAGGGGGAGTGAGAGATTAAGGAAGAGAAAGAGTGAGTAAAGAGAGAGAAGAGAGGGACCTAGAATTATGAGCAAGAGAGGGATAGAGAGGGGGAAAATGAGAGCAAAGAAACAACAAAAAAAGATGACATAGAGAGTGAAAGAGAGAGCAAGAGAGGGAGTGATGAAAGGGATTGAAGAGTGCGGGAGGGAGAGATGGAGAGAGGGTGAGGAAGAAATAGAGAGAAAAGAGAGACTCATGGAAGACAGATCAAAATATAATGAGTGAGAGGTAGAGAGTGAGAGATATTGAGGGTGATATGGAGGGAGAGAGGGACTTAGAGAATAAAGAGTAAGAGAGTGAATGAGGGAGTGCGAATGAAAGATATATAAACAAAGTGGGAGAGAGTGAGAATAAGGTAAAGAGAGTGAAATATGGAGACATGGAGAGGGCAAGGGTGGGAGTGAAAGAGAGGGAAAGATTGATTGAGTGAAGAAATAAGTGATAGAGAGATAGGAAGGGGCAAGATGTAAGATCATTTGAAAGAGTGTGTAAGGGAGGGGATTGAGAGATTAAGGAAGAGAAGAGTTAGTAAAGAGAGAGAGAGGAGGTAAGGGGATGTATGAGCAAAAATAATAAATAATGAGATGGATATAAGGGAGAGAGCAAGATGTAAGAGTAATTGAAAGAGAGTGTGTAAGGGAGGAGTGAGAGATTAAGGAGAGAAAGAGTGAGTAAAGAGAGATAAAGGGAGGTTGTGAGAGAGATAAGAAATAGAGAGAAAAGAGAGACTCATGGAAAATAGATCTATATCTCCCCTCATTCTTTCTTCTCTCTCTCTCTCACTTTCTATTCCCACACACTCTCTTCTCTCTCTATTTGTCTCTCACACGCTCTCCCTTTCTCACTCCTTTTTCTCTCTTCAATTTCACTTCACTCTTACTCCCTCTCTCTCTCACTCATTCTGACTCTATTCTTGCTTTATCCTCTCTCCATCTCTCCCTCCCGCTCTCTCTTCAATCCTTTTCTTCACTCCATCTCTCTCTCTCTCTCTCTCTCTCTCTCTCTCTCCCCCTCCCTCCCTCCCACTCTCACTTACGCTTTCCACTCTCTCTATCACACACTTCTCTCCCTCTCTCCACTTTCCATCTCCCTCTCTCCTTTTAAACTCCTCTCTCTCACTCTTTATCATCCATTCTTTTGCTCTCCCTCTCTCTTCCCTTCTCGCTCACTCTCTCTTGCTATATTTCTCACACTATCAGTCCCTCTCTTGTTCCCTCTACCTCTTCAATCTTTCTCACGACCTCCCTTTATCAATCTATTTCTTTCTCTTGACCACTCATGTGCTCTCTTACACTCTCTATAAAATCTCTCTTCTCATTCTTTTGCTATCTATTACGTTGCCTTTTATTCTCTCTAATTCTATCACTCTATCCCTCGCTCTCTCTAGCTCCCCTATCTCCTACTCTCTTCCTCACACTTTCTCTCCCTCTATCCCCCCACATCCTCTCTATTGCTTCCATCCCTCCCAATGTCTGGATGGAGAGAGAAATGAAGAGATTGTGTGTGAGAAAGATGACAGAAGAGAGAAAGGAAAAAAGAGAGAGGAGAAAGAGAAATAGAAAAGAAAAACTTAGAGAAGAATGAACAATAATAGAGAAAGAGAAAACAAATAAATTGTGAGAAGAGAGGAAGGGAGCAAAGGAGGGAGAGACAGTGAGAGAGATAAAGGGAGAGAAGGAGTTTGAGGGAGATAGAGAAAGAGAGAGTGAGCAAGAGGGAGAATATGATAATGAGAGAGAGTGATGGAGAGTGAGAAGAGAAAGAGGGAGAGCTGGGGAGGGCAAGTGAAAAGAGCTTGAGAGAGAGGGGGAAGGGAGGGAAGGGAGATAGAGTGAGAGAGTGAGAGATTGAAGAGAGTGTGTGAGAAAGAGAGCATGAAAGATTTAAGAGGGAGAGAGGGGAAGCGAGAGGAGAAATGATATTTCGGAGGAAGGAGATAGGGAGCAAGAGGATAGTGGGTGGAGAGGGAGAGAGAGAGGGAGAGGGTGGGAGGGTGAGAAGTGGGATAGAGTGAGGGGAGAGAAAGGATGAGGGAGAGTGAGAAGAGGGGTAAAATGAAAGAAATAGAGAGAGTAAGGGAGAGCATGGTGGTAAAAAGAAGATAGAGAGGTAAAGGGAGGCTGTTAGAGAGAAATAAAAAGAAAAGAAAGTGAGAGAAGAGAGAGAAAATGAGAGGAATGGAAGAGAGCGATGGAGAAATTGAGAGGGAAAGGATTGATTGAGTGAGGAGGAGAGAGAGAAGAGAGATAGAGGAATGGGAGGATAGGGAAGGAGGGAGGGATTGAGATAGGGAGGGAGAGTAAGAGAATGTGTTAAAAGAAGAGAAGGAGAGATGGAGATGGAGAGGGAGAAAGGGAGAGAGATTGAGATTGAGAGCATGGGAGGAGGGTAGCGGAGGAAGAGAATGACAGAGAAAGAATGGGATACAGAGCGAGAGAATGAGGAGAGGGAGCGAGACAAAAATCGAGAAAAGTAAAAGTGAGACTAAAGAGAGCAGAGATAGGGAATGAAAGAGAGTGATAGAGAAAAAGAGAGGTAGAGTGAGGGAGTAAACGAGTGAGTTCAAGCGGAGAGAGAGAGGAAGAAAGAGAGGGAGGGATGGATTGAAACAAGGAGGTATTGAGGAGGAAGGAGAGATGTACGAGAGAAAACAATAAATAGTGAGATGGATATGAGGACAAAGAATAAGATATGAGAGCGATTGAGAGATAGTGTGTAAGGGAGGGAGTGTGAGATAGACTATGATAGATGAGGGAAAGAAAGACTGAGTAAAGAGAGGGAAGAGAGGGAGATAGAAGAAAGATCAAGAGAGAAGAGATTAAATGAGAGAGGGAGGGATAGAAGGAAGAGAGAGGAGAATGGAAGTGGGGGACAGAGTGACAGAATGTAAGTGAATGAAAGAAAAGAGAGCAACAAAGGAGTGTGTAAAAGAGAGTATAAGATATAAAAAGAGAATTAAGTGTGAGAAAGAGAGGGAGTGAGGGAATATAACAGGGAGGGATAAAAAGAGTGAGAGATAAAAAACAAAATGGTAACAAATAGTGAGATAGTGAGTGAGAAATAGAGCTAACGAGGGTAAGAGGGAGAGAGATTGAGAGAGAGTGAGAGTGTGTATGAGTGTGTAAGATGCAGAGAGAAGAGTGCGCTACATGACAGAGACCTAGCGAGGGCAAGATTGAGGGAGTGAGAAAGAGAGCACAAGAGAGATAAAAAGTGATGGAATAGAGAGCGTGAGAGAGGGGAAAAGTGAAAGAAAAAGAGAGAAAGAAGGAGGGGTTTAAAGAGAGAGCAGGAGAGAGAGAGGAAATAGAGAGCTAGAGAAGGATGGAAAGGGAGAGTGGGAGGTACAGGGAGGAGAGTGGGGAAGAGTGAAAGATAGAGTTTGTGAGAGTGTGGTGGGAGGTAGGGATGAGGGAGGGAAGGCAACAAGAGAGGAGGAGAGAGTGTGTCTGGAGGATAGAGAGCGAAAGAGTGAGAGGAGAGAGGGTAAGATAAAGAGAGAGAACAGTGAGTAAGAGAGTGTCTACTTAAAGAGAGATAGAGAGGGAGAGAGGAGAGAGAGTGAGAGAGAAATAGAGATAAAAGAGAGAGTGAAGGAAGAAAAAGCAAGAGAGCAAGAAAGGGAGTAGAAGAAAGAGAAATAGATAGAGAGTCAAAGATATGAAGATAAAGAGAGAGGAAGAGGGAGGAAGGGAGTGCGGGGAGAGAGAGTGTGTGCTAGAAATAGTTAGAGAGAGAAGAGGAGAAAAGAGTGAGAAGAGAGAAGGATTGAAAGAGAGGGTGAGAGGGAGGGAGGGAGAGAGTGAGAGACGGAGATAGAGGGAGAAAAAGAGTTGAGTAATGAGAGAAATGAATAAGCCACATAAGAGAGATGGACTGAGAAACAATGCAATAATGAAGGTGGAATAGAGTAAGAGAGAGAGGGAGAGCAAGGGAACAAGCGAGACTGTGCGAGAGAGAAGAGAGAGAGGGTAGAGAGGTCTTGGATAGAGGCAGAGAAAGTGTAAGAGGATATATATAGAGGAAGAGAGAGATAAAGGAGGGAGTGTAAGAGAGCATGACAAGAAGAGAGAGCGAGGGACAATATGAGAATAGGAGGTGGAGAGAGAAATGGTTAGAGGTAGAGGGAGAGAATGGCAGAGAAAAACAGAGGAGGGACGGAGGGAGAGGGAGTTGGAATGAGAGGTAGATAGAGGGATATAGAGGCAGAGTGGAAGAGACAGATAAAGAGAAAAAGAAGAGAGGGACAAGAGGTATAGAGATAGAGATAAAGAGGGATAGAGAGAGATGGAAAGATTGTAAGTAAAATGAGTGAGATATAGAGAGAAAATAGAGAGGTGTAAAGAAAGTGAGAGTGAGATGGAGGATAGAGAGGGAAAGAGCAAATAAGAGTGAGAGAAGAGAGTGAGATAGAAGACACATAGAGAGAGCACAAGAATGAAAGAGAGGGAGAGCGAGAGAAAGATTGAGAGAGTGAGAGAGGGAGTGGAGGATAGAGGGAGAGGAAAAGTCATAGAAGGGAGAGGAATAAAATATATAGTAAAAAAGAGTGATAGAATAATGTGTGAAAGAATGAGCGAGATGGAAGTTGAATAAGAGAATGAGTGAGAGAGAGGGGGAAGGGAGTGTTGGGGAGATGGAGAGAGGGAGAGCGAGGGAGGAAAAGAGGAAGTGAAGGAGAGAGCTTATGTGTGTCAGAAAGATAGAGAGAGGGAGAGAGGAGAGTGTGGAGATAGTGGGCGGGGAGAGAGCGCGAGAAAGGAAGAGCGAGATAGAGTGGGGGATAGACAGTGAGAAAGAGTAAGAGGTGAGGAGAATAAAATAACATAAGAGTTTAAGAGAGGAAAAGACAAAACACACATTATCCTCCTCCCCTCTTTCTCTTTTGGTCTTCCTTTTCCTCTTGTTCTTGCTCCCTCGCTTTCTCTATTGTTTTTTTCCCTCTTTCTCGCTCCCACTCTCTCTCGTCAATTTCACTCACTTTACTCCCTCTCCCTCTCTTTCTCACTCAATATTCTATCTCTCATGAGCGCTCTTACTATCTCTTCTATTAGTATCTCTTCCTTCTCTCTTCTCACACTTTCTCCTCCTCTATCCCCCACTGCCTCCCTCCCTCTCAATCACTCTCGCTCCCTCCTTTCCTCGCTCTCGCTCTCTCCTCTCTCTCTAACTCATTCTCCTATTCTCTCTCCCTTGTTTCCTCTAAATTACTATCTCTTGCTCTATCTTCCTTCACTCTTTCTTCTCTCTCTACTTCTCTCACTCTCTACCATTATAACTCCCTTTCATCTATCTCTCTCACTTCCCCCTATCTCTCTATTTTTTACTCTTTATTCCTTATCTTTCTTACTCTAACTTCTATTACTCTCTTTTCCATTACACTCACTCACACACACACACTCCCTCTCTCTTTCTCCTACACACACACACACTCTCTCTCTCTCTCTCTCTCTCTCAATCCAACTCTTCATGTATATATCACTTTCATTTTGTCCCCTGCCATTCTAATTCTTTGTTCCTTCTCTCTTCATATCTCTCTTTTATTGCTCTCTCTTCTCTCTCCCCTCTCACTCTCTCTCCATATATCCCCCACTCTCTCTCCCTCTTATTCTCACTTCCCTCCTTCTCACTCTGTCTTTGTTTCTCAGTCTCTCATTCATTATCTCGCTCTCTATCTCTCTCTTTTCTTGCTCCCTTCCTTCCCCACTATCCCTCTCCTTTCTCACCCATCTATTATCTTTTTTTTCACTCTTGTTTTTCTCCCTCTTTCCCTTTCAAATATCCTCTTCTCTCCGTCACTCTCTCTTTCTTTTTTCTCTAGATCTCTTTCACTCTCTCATAATTGTTCTTTTTATTACTCTCATTCTCTCCCTCTACCATTCTCACTCCTCATTTGTGCCCTCTCTAGGTCTCCTATATGTTCCTCACTCTTCTCTCTCCATCTCACACACTCAAACACTCTCTCACTCTCTCCTATTCTCTCTCCCTCTCACCTTTTATAGTACCTTTTCTTGCACTCTATCTCACTCTCTTTTACTATCTTGTTCTTTCTCGCTCACTCTATCCTCTCTCTCTCCCTCACTCCATCTCTCTCTCTTCACTAGTGCAAGGTAGAGAGTGGGAGATATGAAGGAAGATATGGAGAGAAATGGATGAAGGGTGAGAGAGAGATAGAGGAGGGAGATAGAGAGAGATTGAGCAAAAAAGAACAAGATAGTAAGAGAGAGTGAGATAGAGAGCAATAATTGGAGCTAAGGAGGGTAAGTTAGATAAGGGTGATTTAGACTGTGAGAGAGCGTATGAGTGTCCGAGATGGAGAGAGAGGAGTGAGCTAGATAAGGGAGACAATTACATGATACGAATGAGGGAGTGAGAAAAATAGAGGGAGTGTTTGAGAGGGATAAGGAGGGAGAGAAAATGAGAAAGTTTGAGAGAGGTAAGCCATTGAGAATTTGAAAGATAGAGGTTAAGAGAGAGAGGGGGAAAGAGAGAAGAGGAGAGAATTGAGGGAGTGAAGAGGGAACAGAGCGAATGAGATAAAGAAAGAGATAGACAAATGAGAGGGAGGGTGAAATTTTGAGAGAGAATGAGAGGAAGATAGAGTAAGAGAGTGCGAGCTAAAGAAGAGTGAGAGGTAGTGAGAGAGAGAGGAGAAAAAGAGAAGATAAAGATGGGGGAGGATAGAGAGGAGTGAGACATATCAAAAAGGTATGTGTGTGTGAGATGTAGAGAGAGAGAGAGAGAGAGAGAGAGAGAGAGAGAGAGAGAGGGTACTAAGCGAGGGAGAGGAGAGGGTAGAATAGAGGAGAGAAAGGGTGAAAGAAAGAAGAAGAGTGATAGAGTGTGTTTAAGAGAGGGTGTGACATTGGGGAGATCTAGAGAGATCAAATAAGATGGACTGAACAAGATAGATAGAGAAAAAGTGCAATAAAAAGAGATAGCAGGAGATTGAGAGTGTGAGCATGAGAGAAAAAAAGGGAGTGTGTGAGGGAGATGATAAAAGGGAGTGAAGGAGAGACTAGGAGGAGATAGAAAGAGAGAGATTAGGAGGGAGGAATGCAAGTGAGTGAGAACAAGAATAACCGAGAAGAGCGAGACTAAGAAAGAGAATGAATGATGGAAAGAAGGAGAGCGGGGAGGGATAAGGAGAGAGTGGGGAGGCGAGAATAATAGGAAAAAATAAGAGTGAGAGATACGGAGAGAGAGAGAGAGAAAGAGGGAAGCGAGAGAGTTAGAAATGTGAGAGAAAGTACGAAACAATGAGAGATGATGAGGAAAGAGAGAGGAGAGATGAATTCAGAGAAGGTGGGAGTGCTATGAAGGAGAGAGAGAGAGAGTGAGAGATAGTGAGAAAATGAGTTAGTAAATAGAGAGAGGATAGAATGATATGAGAAAGCAAGAGAGAGGAAGAGAGATAGAATAGAGAATGAGAGGGGCAGAGTGTGAGAAAGGGAGAGATAGAGGGAGGAAGTCAGTGAGATTGAAGAGATTTAGGGACTGAGAAAGAGGAGATATTGAGAGAAAAATAAAGAGAAAAGAGTGCTTGATGGAAGATAGAGCGAATGAGAGTACTCGTTTATGAGAGAGGTACAGAGAGCAAAAGAATGAGTTGGAGAAAGAGAGCTAGAGAGATATGGAGAGGGCGAAAGGGAGGTTGAGGGATAGTGAGTGTGGAAGAATGGAAGATAAAATGAGTGAGAGAGCGGGAGGGAGGGAGGGCAGGAAGCTAGAGAGGAAAAGAGAGAATATGTGGAGGACAGAGTGAGCAAAAGAGTGAGAGGAGAGAGAACAGATAAGAGAGAATAAGATAATGAAAGAGCAAAGAGTGAGTAAAAAAGAGGGAGAGTAAGAGAGAGTGAAACTATTGATAAAGAGGGAGGAAGAGAGGAGAGAGAGTGAGAGAGAAATAGAGATAGAAAAGAGGGTGAAGAAAGATAAAGGAAGAAATATGTAATAAAGAGTAAGAAAGGGGCAGAATTCAGAGAAATAGATATAGACATAAGAGTTGGAGAGTGAGAGAGATTTTGTGTGTGTGAGACAGGATAAGAGATTGAGAGAGAAACTTAAGAGAAAGAGTTAGAGAAGTGTGAGCAATAAAAGGAAAAAAAGAGAAAACAAATAGTGAAAATGAGTAAGGGAGAAGATGAAGTGAGAGTGTGAGAGATAAAGGGAGAGAAGGAGAATGAGGGAAGTTAGAGAAAGAGATAGTGACAAGATAGAGGGGGGAATAAGAGATTGCGAGAGAGAATGAGAGAGAGATGGAGAGGAGAGCCAAGAATGGAAAGTGGGAGAGAATGTAAGAGAGAGAAAGGAAGGAGGGAAGTGAGAGAAATAGAGAAAGATAGTGGGGGATATATGAAGAAAAAGAGTGAGAAGAGTAACAAAAATATTGAAAGAAAATAAAGAGTGCGAGCGTATAACGATAGAAAGTGGAAGAGAGAATAGAGGGTGTGAAAGAGATAAAGAGAGGGAGGGAGTATGAGTGACAGTGAAGCTAAAGAGAGTGGGTGAAGAGAGAGTAATAGAAAAGGAGAAAGAGAGAGAATGATAGATGAAGCAAGAGAAAGTGTTAGAGAGGGAAATGAAAGTGAGAAAGAGAGAGAGAGAAAAGGAGTGAGAATTGAAGAGAACGTGTAAGGTTAAATGAATGAGAGAGGCCATCGAGGGAATAAAAGTGAGAGTGAAATTGAAGAAAATGATGGACCAAGGGAAGCAGAAAAAATGGAGAATGAATGGAGAGTAAGGGAAGAGAGGGAAAGAGAGAGGGAGCTAGAGAGAATAAGAGAGCGAAATAAAGTGGGAGAGAGAAGAGAGAATCTGTTGAAGGGATGGAGAGTTAGAGTGAAAGATATATGAAGATAAAGATGAGACTAATGAGAGAGAAAAAAGATAAAGAGAGAGTGACAAGAGAGAGAGAGAGAGAAACATAATAAAAGTGAAAGACATTGTGAGAAAGGGGGAGAGTGAGAAAGAGAAAGATAGAGGGCAAGAATAAGGGATACAGTGAGAGAGGTGGAGTTAGTGGGAGAGGAGAGAGATTGAAGAGTGAGAGGGAGTGAGGGAGGGAGAGGCAAGAAAGACTTAAGAGAGAGAGATAATCAAGCAAGAGAGGAAAAGAACGCAAAAGACTGTGAGCAAGATTGAGATATGGAGGGATTGCAAGAGAATGACTTAGTAGAAGAGAAGAAGATAGGGAGCTTGAAAGGGAGAGAGGGAGAGAGACTTGGATAAAGTGGGGAAGGGTAGCAGAGGAGAGATGAGAGAGAAATGATAAGAGTGTCAGTGAGAGAAAGGGAGAGGGAGATTGAGAAAGAAATAGAGAAAGGGATGGAAAGGTAGGGAAGAGAGATGTATGAGAGAAATAAGAAATAATGGGATGATTTTGCTGGGAGAGAGCAAGATATGCAAGCAATTGAGAGAGAGCGTGTGAGGGAGGGAAAGTGAGAGAGTGAATGAGAGATAAAGGAAGATAAAGAGTGAGTAAAGAGAGATATGAGAGGAAGATAGAAGGAGCGGAAAAGAGACAAAAAGAGGGAAAAAGAGAGCAAACAAACAATAAAGAGAGTTGAATCAAGGGTGAGAGATAGCAAGAGGGGGAGTGAAGCCAGGGATTGAGAGTGAGCGGGAGGGAGAGAGAGTAAGGCAAATATAGAGAGAGAAGAGAGACTTGGAGAAGATAAAGCAAAATATAGTGAGTGAGAGGTAGAGAATGATATATAGAGAGATTAAATTAATGAAAGAAGAAGAGAGGGAGGGAGGAAGAGAGTGAGAGATAGTTGGAGAGAAAGAGTGATTAAAGTGATAAGAGAGTGATGAAAGAGAGCAATAGAGTGTGAGAGAGAAAGAGAGGGCAATAGAGAAAGAATA
Source organism: Papilionanthe hookeriana x Papilionanthe teres (assembly GCA_022702705.1). Lineage (NCBI taxonomy): Eukaryota > Viridiplantae > Streptophyta > Magnoliopsida > Asparagales > Orchidaceae > Papilionanthe > Papilionanthe hookeriana x Papilionanthe teres. The sequence continues at coordinate 16,855 of JAKZJZ010000820.1, forward strand.
AGTGATAAAACATAAATAGAGAAAAGAGCAAGAGAGGAGATAGTGAGAAAGAGAGAGATAGAGGGATCAGAGGGATGGAAGAGAGTGGGAATGAAGCAGGAAGAGAGAGTGAAGGAAGTTATAGAGAGAGAGAGAGAGGGAGGGAGAGAGGGGGTTGAGAATGATACCTAATGGGAGAGAGTGAGGGAGTGAGGGAATGAATTGGAAGAGTGAGATGGAGAAGAGCGGAGAGTGTATGAAGGAGAAATAAGAGTGGAAGAGAGTGTGCTAGAGAGAGTGGGATAGAGAGCAAGAAAGGGATTGGAGTGAGTGAGATGAAAGATGAATAAGGGAATAAGTTAGAGAGAGGGGGGAGGGGAGGCATGGGGAGATGGTGAGAGGGGGAGTGAGAGAGGAAAAGAGGGAGAGAAAAAGAGAGTGCATGAGAGAGAGAAGAGAGGTGAGAGGTAATGGAAGGGGAAGAGAGACAGCTAGAGATGGAGAGTGTGATAGAGTGGAGGAAAGACAAAGAGAAAGAGTAAGAGGAGAGGAGAATAGAGTAACATGAGAGAGTAAGAGATAGGTGAAGAGAGAAAGAATATAGAGAGAGAAAGGGAGAGGGTGGGAGTAAGAGTGAGATTTAACTTGGATAAAGGGAGAGAGGGACCAAGAAATAGAGACAAAAATAGGGATAAAAGAGAGAGTAAGGAAATAAAGAGCAAGAGAGAGGGAGGGAGATTGAGAGAATGAGAGAGAGTGACAGAAAGAAGAAGAGAGGAAAGGAGTGGGAGAGAGGTTGTGTGAGAAAGTGAAGTAATGAATGGTTATATTGAGATAAAGCAAGATAATAGATAGATAAATTGGTAGATAGAGAGATAAAGATAAGAGAATGATATGAAGTGGTAGAGAGATTAAAATAGTGAGAAAGAAATGGAGAGTGAGGAAAAGAGAGCGAGAAAAATTAAGAAAGAGAGTTTAAGAGATTGAGATTGAGAAAGTTTGAGAATATATTGGTTTGAGAGAAAGGACAACGGGGGAGGAAGAGTTACTGTGAAATTGAAGAGAGAGAGAGAAATAGGGAGAACGGGAAAGAGAAAGAGAGAAACCACGAGAGAAAAGGAAAGAGAGGGTGAGAGTAATCAAGAGGAATGAGGAAGAAGAATCATGTAAGAGTAAGAGTGGAATCGAGGAGAAAGAGAAGACAAAGAAAGGGAGAGAGTCAAGAGATAAATATTGAGAAGAGAGAAGAGAGAGTGAGGAAAAAGAGTGCAAGTGGGAGTGAGTGCGATACTGAGAGAGAGATATAGAGTGTGTGTGGGAGAGATAGACCAAACAAAAAGAGAGGATAGCAGGGAGGAAGTGAAGTAAGGAGACAAGAAGGGAGAAAGATTGAAAGAGAGGTGTAGGAAAATGTGAGAACAATGAGAATTAGTGGGTAATAGGGGAAGTGTTGAATGAGATAAGAGAGAGAAGTGACGGATAAAGAGCGAGGAGAGTGAGTGAGGGAGTGAGAAAGAAAGATATTTAAAGAAAGTGGCAAAGAGTGAGAAGAAAAAATAGAGTGAGATATCTGAAGAGATAAGAGAGAGGGCGGGAGGGAGTGAAAGGAGGAGGGAGAGGAAGAGATGTGTTAGTGAATGTGAGAAATAACTAGAAAGAGCGAGAAGAGGTAGATATAACGAAGGAGAAAGGGAGAGGCAGAGCTGAGAGTGGGATTAAAAGTGAGAGTAGGGATAGAGGGAATGTAGAGTGAGAGAATGAACAAGAATAAAGAGCAACAAAAGAGAAATCAAAAGACTGAGAAAGAGAGAAATTAGAGAGCGTGAGAGAAAGCATAAGTGGTAAAGAGAAAGAATAGAGAGATAGAGGGAGGTCATGAAAAAGATTGAGGAGAGAGAGGGAACAAGAGCGGGAGAGAGAGTGTTAGATAGAAATAGAGTGTTGGATGATAGAGAAAAAGAGTGTGAGTGAGAAGGGGAGAGAGGGAGAGCAAAAGTATGAGTGATAAAGTGTGAGAGAGAGGAGTTGGAAAGGGATAGAGGGAGAGAGGAAGAGAAAATACGACAGTGAAACGGAGAGGAAGGAAAGCATGAGTTAGAGATTACAGAAGAGGAGCAGAGAGACTGGAAAGATGGACGAAGAGAAATAGTGAGAGAGGAGAGAGCAACGGTACAAAGAGGAGGTGAGAAAGAGATAACAATGTGTAAAAAAAGAGAAGAAGGGAATGAGCTAAGTTGATACGAGAGAGGGAGCGACAGAGGAGAGAGAGTGGAAAAGAAATTGGGAGAGAAGAGACTGATAAGAAAAAGGGTGAAGGAGATTTGAAGGTAGGCGAGGGGAAGAGAGGGCGAGAGAGAGAGACAAAAAAGAGGGTGAGAAAGAGAGGGAGTAAAAGTGAAAGTGAAATTTAATAGAGGGAAGGAGAGAGAAAGGGAGAGGTAAAGATGATAGAGAGAAATGAAGAGATTGTGTGTGAGAAAGTTGGAAGAAAAGAGAAAGGGACAAAGAATGGGGAGAGAGACATAGAAGAGAAAAGTGCTATAGAAGGGTGAGCAAGAACGGAGAAAGAGAAAGCAAATAAATAGTGAGAAAGAGAGAGGAAGGGAGCAAATGAAGAAGAGAAAATGAGAGAGATATCGGGAAAGAAGGAGAGTGAGGAAGATTAAGAAAGAGAGTGTTAGATAGAAATGAAGTGTTGCATGATAGAGGCAAAAGAGTGTGAGTGAGAAGGGGAGAGAGGGAGAGCAAAAGTATGAGTGATAAAGAGTGAGAGAGAGGAGTTGGAAAGGGATGGAGGGAGACAGGGAGAGAAAATACGACAGTGAGAGGGAGAGGGAGGAAAGGATGAGTGAGAGATTACGGAGAAGAAGGAGCAGAGAGACTGGGAAGATGAACGAAAAGAAATAGTGAGAGAGGAGAGAGCAGCAGTACAAAGAGTAGGTGAGAAAGAGATAACAAAGTGTAAAAAAAGAGAAGAAGGGAATGAGCTAAGTTGATACAAGAGAGGGAGCGACAGAGGAGAGAGAGTGAAAAAGAAATTGGGGGAGAAGAGACTGATAAAAAAGGGAGAAGGAGATTTGGAGGTAGACTGAAGGGGAAGAGAGGGCGAGAGAGAGAGAGACAGAAAGAGAGTGAGAAAGAGAGGGAGTAAGAGACAGTGAAATTTAATAGAGAGAAGGAGAGAGAAAGGGAGAGGAAAAGATGGATAGAGAGAAATGAAGAGATTGTGTGTGAGAAAGCTAGAAGAAAAGAGAAAGGGATAAAGAAAGGGGAGGGAGACATAGAAGAGAAAGTGCTAGAGAAGAGTGAGCAATAATGGAGAAAGAGAAAGCAAATAAATAGTGAGAAAGAGAGAGGAAGGGAGCAAAGGAAGAAGAGAGAATGAGAGAGATATCGGGAAAGGAGAGTGAGGAAGATTAAGAAAGAGAGAGTGAGCGGGGAGGGGAGAGAGAGGGAGAATAAGAGAATGAGAGAGATAATGAGAGAGAGATTCATAGTGAGTTAGAGAGAGAAGGAGAGCCAGGGAGGGTAAGTGGAGAGAGTGCGAGAGAGAAAAAAGAAGAGAGGCATGTGTGAGAAATAGAGAAAGAGTGTGGGGGTAGAGGAAGATAGAGAGTTAGAAGATAAGAGAAGGTGAGAGAGAATAGAGAGTGATAGTGAGATAACAAAAGAAAGTGGAAGAGAGAATAGAATTGTGAAAGAGATAAAAAGACGGAGTAAGAGTAAGAGTGAAGCTGAAGAAAGAGAATGGGGAAAGAAAGTAAGGGAAAGGGAGCCAAAGAGAATGATGAATGGAGTAAGAGAGAAAGTTAGCGAGGAATGGTGTGAGAGAGAAAGGGAGAGAAAAGGGTGAGAGAGCACGAGAGCGATAGAGAGAAGAGTGTGAGGAAGTAGGAGTGAGAGTGAAAGTGAAGAGAGTGAGGGAGCCAAGAAAGGAAGGAGAGTCAAAAGGAGATAGAAATAGAGAAAGATAGAGAGTGAGGTAAGAGACGGTAAGAGAGAAGGAACTAGAGAGAAATAGAAAATGAAATAACGAGGGAGGGAAGTAGTAAACAATAAGATAAGGACTGAGAAAGAAAAGAGATAGAGAATGAGAGGAAGGTAGAAAGAGATGGGGTGATAAATATAAGGAGATAATGAGTGAGAAAAGAGAGGAAGATGGAGCTAGAGAATAAGTGAGAGAAACTTAATTGAGAGTGAAAAGATAGTAAGAAAGAAGAGATGTAGAAAGAGAGAGATAGAGGGAAAGAGTAAAAGGAGATAAAAGGTAGCAAGTGAGTGCAAGAGAGTAAGAGAGAAACAAAAGAGAGAGTAAGACACGGTAAGAAAGTGAGAGTGAGAAACAAAGAGATGGAGGGCAAGAGTAAGGGAGAGAGTGAGAACGGGGGAGATAGAGGGAGAGAGGGAGATATTGAAGGGAAAGAGGGAGTGAGAGAGGGAGAGAGAGCATGAAAGATTTAGGAGGGAGAGAGAGGAAGCAAGAGAGGAAAATATAGGGAGTAAGATGGTGATAGAGGCAAGATTAAGAGAATGAGTGAGAGAGAGATGGAGAGAGAGGGATATATTGAGATATAGAGAGTGGCAGGATGAGAAGTAGGAAGGAGAGTGGGAGTCAGAAAGGATGATAGAGGGAGAGAGAAAGGTTAAGGGAGAATGAGAGAGAATTAGAAAGAAGAAAGTGAGAGAAGTGAGATCGAGAGAGGGAATGGGAGAGTGCGGTGAGAAAATGAAATGGATGGAGGCCAATTGAGTGAGTGCGAGAGGATAGAGAAAGAGTGAGAGTGGGAGAAAGAGGAAAGAGAGGGAAGGATGGAGTGAAAGTGGGAGGGATAAAGGAGAAGAGAGAGAACCTAAAAAATAATGACATGGGGATGAGGGGCGAGAGTGAGATGTGAGAGCAATTGAGAGAGAGAGGGATGGAGAGAGTGAGAAAGAGAGATGGAGTGAGAGGAAGTAGTGAGAGAGGGAGGGGGGAGGGAAGGAAGCAAGAGACAAGGGATTGAAGGAGAGAAATATTGGGAGAAGAGAGAGAGGAGAGATGAACATAAATGAGAGTGAGTTAAAAAGAGTGAACAAAGACCGAGAAAGAGAGGGAGAGAGGGAAATCGAGTGAGAGTGAAACTCAAAAGAGAGAAGAGGGAGTGTGACAGAAAAATAAAAAAAAGAGAGTGTTAGAGAGGGGAAGAGCGAGGGGGAGAGGGAGCAAGAAAGTGAGAGATAAGGAGTGTGTGAGAGATTGAGGGATTAAGGGACCGAAATGGGGACGAAGAGTGAGAGAGCCCAGAAAGAGAGAGAGAGAGATAATCAAGGTTGAATAGGGAGGGGGAGAGGGAGAAGAGACAGAGAGGAAGGGAGAGAGTATAGAGTGATGGATATAAGAATATAAAGAGTGAGTAGAGAGAGAGAAACATAATCAAAAGTTACAGACATATGAGAAAGAAAGAGAGTGAGAATGAGAGAGATAGAGGGCATGCATAAGGGAGAGAATGAGAAAGGAGGAGTTATAGGGAGAGAAGGAGAGAGATTGAAGAGAAAGAGAGAGTGAGAGAGAGCAAAAAAGATTTAAGTGATAGAGAGATAGGAAGCGAGAGTGGAAAAGAATGCAAAATAATGTGTGGAAGTTTGAGATAGGAAGGTAGAGTAAGAATGAGTGGGAAGGTGAGAACGAGATAGGGGCGAAATGGGAGATAGTGAGAGAGATTAAGATATAGAGAGCGGGAGGGAGGGTAGCAGATGGAGAGAATGAGAGGGAAAGGTTAGAGAGAAAGCGAGATTAAGGCAGACAGGGAAATAGAGAAAAGTGAAAGTGAGAGAAGAGAAAGTAAGAGAGAGGGAATGATAGAGCGAGAGATAGAGAAAATGATAGGAAAGGAGAGGAAGTGAATGAGGAGAGAGACGAGTGAGGTAGATAGGGAGAAAGAGAGGGAAGAGGGACAGAAAGAGGGAGAGATGAGGTGAAAAGAGAGTTGTGTCAAAGAAAATAATAAATAATGAAATGGATATAAGAGGAGAGAGTAAGATGTGAGAATAATTGTGAGAGAGTGTATGAGATAGGATGGAGAGAGATAAAGTGAGGTGGAATAGAGAGAGAGATGGAGGTAGTTAGGGAAAAAGAAAGATAGGATGAAGTGAGAGGTCTAAAGAGAGTAAGAAAGAGAAAGGGAGAGTGAAAGGGGGAGAGTATAAGAAAAGAATCTATGGGAGAGGAAGAGTAAGTGAGGTGTAAAGAGTGGGCAAGAACTGGAGAATGGGCAGAGGTAGGGAACATCACTCATCGTGCCCTCTCCAGGTTCTCTCTCCCTCTTTTTTTTAGCTCACTGTTCTATCTCCCTCTCTCTCCCTCTCTCTCCATATCTCCATCTATATCTCTCTCTACCTCTCACTTATTATCTTTGCTCTATATTCCACTTATTTTCTCTCCCCTTTTTATTGCTGCCTTACCCTCTCTCCCTCTCTTCCATCCGCTCACTCTTCAATCCCTAAATCTCAATTTATATTTCATCTCTATTTGTTGTTTATTTGCTCTCATTTACCCCTGTATGTCTCTCTCTTGCACTTTCTTCAATCTCCCTCTCTTTCCTCGCTTTACTCACTCTTTCTCTCCCTCTGTCTATCACTCTCTCTTACTCTCCCTCCCTCACATGCTCTCTCTCAATTGCTCTCATATCTTGCTCTCTCTCCCCTCATATACATCTCATTATTTATTATATTCTCTCATAGATCTCTCTTTCCTCCTCAATCCCTCCTTCCCTCTCTGTCTCCCTCTCTCCCTATCTCACTCCTCTCTCTCTCTCCCCTCTTGTACTCACTCATTCATTCACATTCCCTCCCTCTTGTTTTCTCTTTCACTCTCTCTTATTCCCTCTCTCTTGTTGTATCTTCTTTCACTTTCTCTTTTGTTATTTCACTCTCTCTCTTTCACTCTTTCTTTCTCTCACATCTTTTCTCTCTCATTCTCTACCTTGTTACCCTCCCTCCCACTCTCTCTATTTCAATCTCTCTCCATCTCCCCCCTCTTTCCCTCTTCATCCCCCTCTTCTTCTTTCCTTCTCACTCATTTTTACTCTACCTCTCTATCTCAAACATGCTCACATTATGTTGTGCTCCTTTCCTCTCTCGCTTCCTTTCTCTCTATCGCTCTATCTATTAAATCTTTATTGCTCTATCTCCCTTCCTCACTCCCTCTGTCTTCAATCTCTCACCTTCTCTTCGTCTATCTCCCCCTTTCTCGCTCTCTCCCTTATTCTTGCCCTCAGTCTCTCTCTTTCTCACTCTCTCCCTTTCTCACTATCTCTCACTTTCTATTATGTTTCTCTTTCTCACTCTCTTTTATCAATATTTACTCTCTTTATCTTCTGTTATCCATCACTCAAACTCTCTCTCTTCCTTCCATTCTCTATTTTCTATCTCCCCCTTCTTCTCTATTATTGTTTACTACTACTTTCCCCCCTCTCCATCTAATTCTAACACTCTATTCTCTATCTCGTGATTGCTCTTACTATCTCTTATATTAGTCTCTCTACTTTCTCCTCTCGCTCTTTCTGCTCCCCATCCTCCACTCTCTCTCATTCTGCCTCTCTCTCTCTCTCTCATTCCTCACTCACTCTCTCTCCTCTCGATTCGATCCCTCCCTCTCCCTCCCTCCCTTCCTCGTGCTCACTCTCTCTTTCTCTCTCACTCATTCCTTTATTCTCCCTCCCTCTAGTCTTTTAGCTCACTATCTCTTGCTCTATCTTCATTCACTTTTTTTCTCACTCTACTTCCCTCACTCTCTCTACCTTAGTCACTCTTCTCTTTAATCTCTCTCACTCCATCCCTCTCTATTTTTCAATCTTCCTTTCTCTTACTTCTATTAAGGGAAAGTGAGTGGTAGGGTTGAAAGCAAGAGAAGGAGAGAGGGAGTGCAGGTAGAATGAGAGAAAATGGAAGAACAGAGAGAGGAAATGGAGCAACAAAGGAGAGTGTAAAAGAGAAGTATAAGATAAAATAGATAGTGCGAAATAGAATGAAGTGAGAGAGAATAATAGAGAAGAGGAGAGAGTGAAGGAAGAAAGATGACGAAAGGGAAAGAGAGGAGATATTGAGCGAGAAAGAACAAGATAGAAGAGTGAGTGAGAGATAGAGAGCAAGAAATAGTGCTAAAGAGGGTGAGCGAGAGAGACTGAGAAAGTGAGAGAGCGTATGAGTGTATGAGATGGAGAGAAGAGCGAGCAACATACAGAGACCTAGAGAGGGTAATAATTAGGAAGTGAGAATGATAGAGGAAGAGAGTGAGAGCGAAAAAGAGAACAAGAGTGGGAGAGAGTGAATGAGATCTAGAGAAATAGAGGAAAAGAGAGTGGGGGAAGGAAGAGGATCTAAGAAAGGGAATGAGAGAGAGGGACAAAGGAGAAGAAAATATAATAGGAGGGTGAAAATGGAGAAAAAGTGTGAGTTAGGAAGGAAGTGAAGAGAGAGATAGAGAGCATGAGAATGAAGGAGAAAGTTAGGAAAGGAGCAAGAGAGATATATAGATAGAGAGCAAAAGATGGGAACAAGAGTCATGAAAAGAGAGAGAGATAGAGGAGGCAGAGAAAGCGAAGGAGAGAGGGTGAGAGAGAGAGAGAAGTGTGAGAATTAATGAGATAGAAGATAGAGGATATGAGATGGATAATAGTTGGAACAAGAGAGACAATACATGTGAGGGATAGTGGGAGAGAAAGATTAAGCAAAGAAAGAGATTGTGTGTGTGTGAGAGAGAGAGAAAGAGAAACATTAGAGAAATAGTTAGAGAAGTGTAAGCAAAAAAAGAGAAAGGGAGAGAATAAATAGTGAGAATGAGAGAGGAAGGAAGCGAGGAGGAAGGGAGTATGAGAGAGAAAGAGAGTGAGCAAGAGAAAGTGAGGGGGGAGAATAAGAAAATGGGAGAAAGAGAGTGATAAAAAATGGAGAGTGAGGGACAGCCAAAAAGGGAAAGTGGGAGAGAGTGTGAGAAAGAGAGATGAAGCCAGTGATGAGTAAGAGTGAGAGTGAAATTAAAAAGGGTGAGGGGGTGAGGAGGGGAGATAAAGCGAGAGAGAAATAGAGAAAGAATATAGAGTGAGGCAAGAGATGGCAAGAGAAAAGGAGCCAGAGAGGCAAAGAGAGAAAAAAGGAGGGAGGAAGGGTAGGAGGGAGGGAGATAAAGTATTAAGCAATCAAAGAAAAGAGCGGGACGGGAGAAAAAGAGAGAGAGAGAGAGAATGAGAGGAAGGGAGAGAGAGTGATGGATATAGAAGATAAATAGTGAGTAAGAAAGAAAGAGAAAGAGAGAGATAGAGAGCAAGAAAGAGAACTAGGGAGATAAAAGGAGAGAGAGTTAGAGAGACTGAATCGAGATAGGGAGTGAGAGGGGAGAGAAAGAAAGATTTAAGAGAGAAATAGGAAGCGAGAGAGGAAGGGAGAGCAAAAGATAGCAAGCAAGATTGAGATAAGGAGGGAGATTAAGAGAACGAGTCAGAAGGAAAGGAGAGAGGAGATGGAGAGGGAGAGAGATTGACATAGAGAGTGGGAGGGAGGGATGCGGCAGGGGGATAATAAGGGAGAAAGGATGAGAGAGAGTGAGAGAATGGGACAGGAAGGTGAGAGAGAAATAAAGAAAAGAAAAAGTGAGAGGAGAGAGCAAGAGAGAGGGATTGAGAGAGAATAATAGAGAAAATTAGAGAAAATGAGAGGGATTCAATGAGTGAGTTCAATATGAGCGAGAGAGAAGAGTGAAGTATGGAGAGAGCGAGAAAGAGAGGGATGTGGAGATTAAAAAAGGGTGGGATTGAGGAGGAAAGAGAGATCCATGAGATAAAATAAGAAACAATGAGATGGATTTGTTGGGAAAGAGCAATATGTGAGAGAAACTAAGTGTGAGTGTATGAGGGAGGGAGAGCGTAGAGCGAGCAATCGAAGAGAAAGTGACGAGTGAAAATGGATTGAGAAAGAGAGAGAAAGTAAGAGAGTAAGAGTGAGAGTGAACTGAAGAGAGAGGAAGAGGGAGTGAGAAAGGAGAGAGTGTGAGAGAGAAATAGAGTGAAGAGAGAGTGAGGGGAGAGGTAACATAAGAGAGGGAGAGAGCGAGCGAGTAGAGAAAAGTCTAAGTGAGAGAAGAGAAAGCAAAATAAAGGGAATGAGAGAGAAAACGATGGGGGAGCGGTGCTGAATGAGTGAGTGCAAGTGTAGAGGAAGAGAAGAGTTAGTTAAAGAGGGAGGCATAAATAGAGGGAAGGAGGGATTGAAGGAGAGAGGGATCAATGAGGTGAGAGAGATCTATGAGCAAAATAATAAATAATGAAATGGATATAAGGGGAGAGAGCAAGATGTGAGAGAATTTGAGAGAGTGTGTGTGAGGGAGGGGGAGTGAGAGATAGAGGAAAAGAAAGGCTGAGTAAAGAGACAGAAGAGAGGGAAATAGAATTATGAGCAAGAGAGAGATAGAGAGGGAGCAATTGAGAGCAAAGAAACAACAAAGAGAGATGAAATAAAGAGTGAAAGGGATTGAAGAGAGAGTGGGAGGGAGAGATGGAGAGAGGGTAAGGAGAAAATAGAGTCAGAATAATGAGGGAGAGAGGGAGTAAGAGTGAGAGTGAAATTGAAGAGAAAAGAGGGAGTGAGAAAGGATAGAGTGGGAGAGACAAATAGAGAGAAGAGAGTGTGTGGGAATAGAGAGTGTATGAGAGAGAGGAGAGATAGAATGAGGTAAGATATTGAGAGAGTGAGCGAAAGGGAAGGAGCGTAGAGAATTAGATTGTCTAGAGGGAGAGCAAAAGAATGTGAGAGGGGGAGAGTTATAGTGCATATGAGAGAGATAAGGAGAGACAGACAGAGTGTGAAAGAGGGATGGGGGAAGGAAGCAAGTGACAGAGGAGAGAGGAAGAGAAAGATTAAAGACAGAGAAGAGAGAGCAACATAAGTCAGAGTGAGTGAGAGAGTGCGAACATAGAGGTAGAAAGAGTGAGGGAGAGAGGGAGTAAGAGTGAGAGTGAAACTAAAAAGAGAGAATGAGGGAGGGAAAAATACAAAGAGTGTGAGAAATAATAGAGAGAAGAAAGTGTGAAAGAATAGAGAGTGTGAGAGAGTGAGGGAAGAGATATCATGAGAGAGGGAGAGAATGAGCGAATATAGAAAAGTGTGAGAGAAGAGAGAGATCGAGAAAACGATGGGGGAGAGGGAGAGAGGAGTTAGATAGGGAGGGAGGCATAAAGAGAGGGAAGTAGGGATTGAAAAAGGGAGGAATCAAGGAGGTAAGAGAGATGTATGAGCAAAAATAATAAATAATGAGATGGATATAAGGGGAGAGAGCATGATGTGAGAGCAATTAAAAGAGAGTGTGTAAGGGAGGGGAAGTGAGAGATTAAGGAAGAGAAAAAGTGATTAAAGAGAGAGAAGAGAGGGAGATAGAATTATGAGCAAGAGAGGGATAGAGAGGGGGCAAATGAGCGCAAAGAAACAACAAAAAGAGATGACATAGAGATTGAAAGAGAGAGCAAGAGAGGAAGTGAAGAAAGGGACTGAAGAGGAAGTGGGAGGGATAGATGGAGAGAGGGAAAACAAGAAATAGAGAGAAAAGAGAGACTCGTGGAAGACAAATCAAAATATAATGAGTGAGAAGTAGAGAGTGGGAGATATAGAGGGTGATATGGAGGGAGATGAAGGGAGAGACGGACTTAGAGAAAAGAGAGTAAGAGAGTGAACGCGGGAGTGTTAAAGAAAGATGTATAAACAAAGAGGGAGAGAGTGAGAATAAGGTAAAGAGAGTTAAATATATGGAGACATGGAGAGGGCGAGGGAGGTAGTGAAAGAGAGGGGGGAGAAAGGAAGATATATTTGAGAGAAGGTGAGAAATAATGAAAGCGAAGAGTAGAGAGAGAGAAAGATAGAGAGAGCTAAGTATGGGATTGAAAGAGAGAGAGAAGTAAGGAGAGAGGAAGAGAGAGTGTGTGAGGGATAGAGTGAAAGAAAGAGAGAGAATAGAAGTTAGCATGAGAGAGAGAGAGATACAATAGAGAGTGTGAGAGAGAGCATGGGTTGTAAAGAGAAAGCAATAGAGATAGAGAGGGGCCTACTCCCTCTCTTTATCTCTTTCACACTCTTGATTTTCTCTTCCGCATTCTTTTCCCCACTCCCTTCCTCTCTTTAATGCTCTCTTTCTCTTCGTCACTCTCTCTCCCTCACTCCCCCTAACTTCCACTAACTCACTTTCTCTCTCTTGCTTCCCCTCTCACCTTTTTCCCTTGCTACTATCTCTCTCTCTCTCTCATGAACACATTCTAACTCCCCCCTTTTTCTTTCTCCCTCTCCCACACCTCTCCCACTTTTACCCAGCCCCCTCTCCCTCCCTTCCTCTCTCTCTCTTGCCATGCTTTCTCCCCCTCTCTCTCACTCTCTATCTTTCTCTTTATTCCCTTGCTCTCCATGGCGTCCTCCCAACTGTTCTTTCAACCTCATACCTTCTCTCACTTCTCTCTATCAATCTCTTTAGTTCTCTTCTTTGCTCTATTTTTGTCTCTTCCCTTGCTTTACATTTTCTTCTTGCTTTTCTTCCTCCCTCTCTCCTCTTTCTTTTTCTCCTTTCTCTTTCTCACTCCCTCTCCCACACTATCTCATTCTCACTCCCTACCTCTTGCTCTTCCTTTCTAGACCTTTCTCATAATCTATATGTATATATATTCTCTCTCTCAAAATATCTCTGTCACGCCATTTATTTTTCACCCACTCTCACTTGTTATATTCCTCTCCTATTTGTTGTCTCATCTATTACTTTTATTATGATGGTCTCTTGTCTCTGATTTTTTAACTCACTATCACCCACAAAGATTCTCTTTTGCTCCCTCTCTTGCTTTCTTTCACTCCCTCTCACTTATCGCTCTTCTCTCAATATTTCTTCCCTCTTCCATTCTCTCTCCTCTCTCTAGTAAATTTAACTCTCAATCTTCCTCTCTTTCGCACCCGCTTTTGTTTGTCTCTCTCTCAATCTATCCACCCCACTCTACCTTTCTATCCTTGTCTCCCTCTTTCTATCACTCTCTCCTCTCCCAATTTTTCTCTCACTCACTCTCTCCGTCTGTCACTCCTTCCCTCATTTCAACTTAGCTCACTCCCTTCTTCTCTCTGTCTCACTCTTTATTCTCTCTCTCTCACTTACACCCTGTATTGTTGCTCCATGTTCTCTAACTATTTCTCTTCGTCCATCCTCTCACTCTCTCTCCTCTCTCTCCCCTCCCGCCCTCCCACTCTCACTTAGGCTTTCCTCTATCTCGCTCTCACATATTTCTCTCCCTCTCTCCCCTTCCTTCTCCTTCTCTCCATTTACAACACCTCTCTCTCACTCTTTATCATCCATTCTTTTCTCTCCCTCTCTCTCCCATTCTCGCTCACTCCTCTTGCTCTAGCTTCCATCACTCTTTATTTCCCTCTCACACTATCTCTCCCACTCTTGCCATGTCTCCCTCTTCAATCTTTCTCACAAACTCCCTTTATCTCTCTATTTCTTTCTCTTTACCACTCATGTGCTCTCTTATACTCTATTAAATCTCTCTTTCTCAGTTTTTTGGTCTTTTACGTTGCCCTTTATTTTCTCTCTTTCTCTCACTCAATCCCTCGCTCTCTCTAGCTCTCCCTATATCCCATACTCTCCCTAACTCTTTCTCTCCCTCCATCCCCCACTTCCTTTCTATTGCTTCCATTCCTTTAAATGTCTAATTTGAGAGAGAAAGGGAGAGATTGTGTGTAAGAAAGTTGGAAGACAAGAGAAAGGGAGCAAAAGAGAATGATAGATGATAGAGAATAAGAGAGAATAAGAGAGAAGGTGAGAGAGAATAGAGAGTGAGAGCAAGATAATGATAGAAATATGAAGAGAGACTAGAGATTGCGAAAAATAAAGAGATGGAGTAAGATTGAGAGTCAAGCAGAAGAAAGAGAACGGGAGCCGAGAGAGTAACAGAAAGGGAGCAAAAGAGAATGATAGATGGAGCAAGAGAGAGAGAGGGAGAGAAAAGGGTGAGAGAGAGCATAGAGAAAGAGAGAGAGAGAGAAGATTTAAAGTAAGTTGAGAGTGAAATTAAAGAGAGTGATGGAGACAAGAAGGGAGAGAGACAAAAAGAGAAAGAAATAGAGGAAGAATAGAGAGTGAGGTGAGAGAGGGAAAGACGTCGAAATAGAGAGCAAGATAAGGGAGTGAGAGGAAGTAAAGAGAGAATGAGTGATGGATATAGGGAGACAAAGAGAGAGAAAAATGAGGAAGAGTGAGCAATGAGCGAGAGAGAGAAACATGATGAGAGTGAGAGACATAGTGAGAAAGGAACAGAGAGAGAAAAAGAGAGATAGAGGAAAGAGTAAAGAGAGTGAAGATAGTAAGTGATAGCAAAAGAGAGAGAGAGAAGAGAGAAAAAGAATAGAGAGTGAGAGACAGTAAAAAATGGAGAGAGTAAGTGATTGAAGAGAGTGAGAGAGAGAGAGGGCATGAAAGATTTAAGAAGGACAGAGGGGAAGCAAGAGAGGAAACAATATTGAGCAAAATGGAGGTAGGGAGCAAAAGTTCAGTGTGTGGAGAGGGGTAGAGAGAGGGAGAGAGATTGAGATAGAGAGAGTGGGAGGGTGAGAAGTGGGATGAAGAGAGGCAGACAGATTGAGATAGAGAGAGTGGAACAATGAGAAGTGGGATGGAGAGTGGAGGGAGAAAGGATGAGGGAGATTGAGAGAGATATAGAGAGAAGAGAGGGGTAAAAAGAAAGAAATAGAGAGAGAGGGAGAGCATGAGTGGTAAAAAGAAAGAGATAGAGAGATAGAGGGAGACTGTGAGAGAGAAAAAGAGAGAAGAGAAAGTGAGAGAAGAGAGCAAGAGAGAGAAATGGGAAAGAGCAATGGGGAGAATGAGAGGGAAGGAGGGAGATTGATTAAGTGCAAGAGGAGAGAGAGAAAAAAGAGAGATTGGGGGAAAGGGAGAAAGAGCGGAAAGGAGGGAGGGATTGAGATAGTGAGGGAGAGTAAGAGAACGAGTTAAGAGGAGAGAAGGAGAGAGGGAGATGGAGAGAGAGTGAGGGCGTGGGAGAGAGGGTAGCGGAGGGAGAGAATGAGTGAAAGGATGAGAGAGAGTTTGAGAGAAAGGGAGAGAAAAGAGAGAGAGAGAAATAGAGAAAAATGAAATTTAGAGAAAAGAGAGCAAGAGAGGGAATGAGAGAGAGATAGAGAAAAAGAGAGGGAGAAAGAGGGAGTGAACAAGTGAGTGCAAGAGGAGATGAGAGAGATTGAGAGAGATATTGACAGAAGAGGGGTTAAAAGAAAGAAATGGAGAGAGAGAGAGAGCATGAGTGGTAAAAGAAAGAGATAGAGAGATAGAGAGAGGTTGTGAGAGAGAAAAAGAGAGAAAAGAAAGTGAGAGAAGAGAGCAAGAGAGAGAAATGGGAGAGAGCAATGGAGAGAATGAGAGGGAGGGGGAGATTGATTAAGTGCAAGAGGAGAGAGAGAGAAGAGAGATGGGGGGAAAGGGAGAAAGAGTAGAAAGGAGGGAGGGATTGAGATAGGGAGGGAGAGTAAGAGAACGAGTTAAAAGGAGAGAAGGACAGAGGGAGATGGAGAGAGAGTGAGGGTGAGAGGGAGAGAGATTGTGATAGAGAGCATGGGAGAGAGGGCAGCGGAGGGAGAGCATGAGTGAAAGAATGAGAGAGAGGGTTAGAGAAAGGGAGAGAAAAGAGACAGAAATAGAGAAAAGTGAAATTTAGAGAAAAGAGAGAGAGAGGGAAAGAGAGAGAGAGATAGAGAAAAAGAGAGGGAGAAAGAGGGAGTGAACAAGTGAGTGCAAGAGGAGAGAGAGGAAGAAAGATAGGAAGGGATGGATTGAAAAGGGAGGTATCAAGGAGGAAGGAGCGATGTATGAGAAAAGTAATAAATAATGACATGGATATGAGGAGAGAGAGCAAGATGTGAGAGCAATTTAGAGATAGTGTGTGAGGAAGGGAGTGTGAGAGAGAGTGTGATAGATAGAGGGAGAGAAAGAGTGAGTAAAGAGAGGGAAGAGAAAGTGATAGAAGAAAGTGCAAGGGAGAGTGACAGTGAAGAGGCAAAAAGTGAGCATGCAAATAACAAAGAGTGATGAAATAGAGAGTGAGAGATAGAGAGAGAGCAAGAGAGGGAGTTATGATAGTGATTGATGAGTGAG
This sequence comes from Papilionanthe hookeriana x Papilionanthe teres, assembly GCA_022702705.1. Lineage (NCBI taxonomy): Eukaryota > Viridiplantae > Streptophyta > Magnoliopsida > Asparagales > Orchidaceae > Papilionanthe > Papilionanthe hookeriana x Papilionanthe teres. The sequence continues at coordinate 32,996 of JAKZJZ010000820.1, forward strand.
AGACGGGAGACAGGGAGAGATGTTAAGCCCGAAATCGAAAGAGAAGAGAGACTCAGGAAAGATAGAGCAAAAGATAGTGAGTGAGGTAAATAGAGGAAGATATTTAGGGAAATATGGAGAGAGAGGGAGGGAGAAAAGACAGAGCGAAAGATTGAATTAATGAAAGAGTGTGGGTGGGTGGGAGGAAGAGGGTGAGAGATGGCTAGAGAGAGAATGAGTAAAATGATAAGAGACTGATAAAAGAGAGCAAGAGATAGTGCGTCAAAGAGAGCAAGAATAAAGCAATAGAAAAGTAAAAGTAATAAAGTATAAATACAGAAAAGAGTGAGTGAGGAAGAGAGAGATGGGCAGAGGGAGTGAGCGGGATGGAAGAGAGTGGGAGTGAGAGAGGAAGAGAGTGTGAAGGAAGATCTGGAGAGAGAGTGAGAGATGAAGGAGTATGTGTGAGAGTGAAACTGAAGAGAAAGTAAGAGAGAATGAGAAGGGGAGTGTGTGAGAGAGAAATAGAGAGAAGAGAGGGTGAGGGAAGAGAGTGCAGGAGAGTGGGATAGGGTGAGCAAGCGAGAGAGGAAGCAAGAGTCAGGGAGATAAGGAGAGCAGGAGAAAGAGAGGGATGAAGGGAGTGAAAGAGGGAGACAGAGCGAGAGAGTGGCGGTGAGGGTTATACTGAGTGTGAAAAGAGAGACAGAAGAGAGGGCGAGAGAGATGAAAAGAGGTGCAACAGAGAGTGAGAGAGACAGGAGAGTGTGAGTAAGAAAGAGATATAGAAGGAGGTATTGAGAGGGTTTAAAGAGAGAGCAGGAAAGAGAAAGGAAGAGAGAGTGGAAGGGATAGTGACTGAGAAGACAGACTGAGAGAAGATCGAGTAAGTGAGTGAGGAGTAAAAGGTGAGGGAGAATAGAAGATTGTTGAGAGAGAGAACGAGATGCAGAGGGATAATGGCAGGGAGAGGGAGAGAGGAAGAGAAGAGATAAGATGAGAGAGGGAGGGATAGAAGCAAGAGAGAGAGAGGAGAGAGGAAGTGGGGGATGGAGTGAAAAATGTAAGAGAAATGAAATAAGAGAGAGCAACAAAGGAGTGTGTAGAAGAGAGTATAAGTTATTAAAAAAAGAATAGAAAGAGAGAGTAGGAGAATATAATAGAGAAGGGATAAAAAGAGTGAGAGAAAAAAATAAAATGAAAACAAAGAGATAGATAAGAAACGAAGCTAATGAGGGTGAGAGGGAGAGAGATTGAGAGAGAATGAGAGCATGTATGAGTGTGTGAGACGGAGAGAAAAGATTGCACTACATGAGGGAGATCTAAAGAGGGTAAGATTTTGGGAGTGAGAAAGAGAGAGCAAGAGAGATAAAAAGAGATGGAATAGAGAATGAGAGGGAGAAAGTGAGTGAGAAAGAGAGAAATAAGAAGGGAATGAAGGGTTTAAAGAGAGAGTAGGAAAGAGAGAGCAAATAGAGAGCTAGAGAGAGATGGAAAGGGAGAGTGGGAGGTAGAGGGAGAGAGTTTTGAAAGAGTGGAAGATAGAGTGAGTGAGAGAGAAGGGGGAGGTAGGGCGAGGGATGGGGAAAGAAGTAAGAGAGGAGAGAGAGTGTGTGCAGGATAGAGAGCAAAAGAGTGAGAGGAGAGAGTAAGACAAAGAGAGAGAACGGAGAGTGAGTAAGAGAGAGTAATTAAAGAGAGGGAGTGAGAGAGAAATAGAGATAGAAGAGAGAGTGAAGGAAGAAAGAGCAAGAGAGCAAGAAAGGGAGCAGAAGAATGAGAAATAGATAGAGAGTGAGAGATATGAAGATAAAGAGAGAGGGAAGAGGGAGGAAGGGAGTGAGGGAGACGAGTGAAGTGTGAGAGAAAATTAAGAAATAATTAGAGAGAGATTAGGAGAAAAGGGTGAGAAGAGAGAAGGATTGAAAGAGAGGGAGAGAGGGAGGGAGGGAGAGAGAGAAAGATAGAAGAAGAAAAAGAGTTGAGTATTGACAGAAAAGAAAGAGCGACATAAGAGAGTGAGAGGGAAGGATTAAGCAACAATGCAATAATGAAGGTGAAATAGAGAGTGAGAGAGAGGGGGAGCAAGGGAGAGAGTGAGAGTGGGAGAGCGAGAAGGGAGAGGGTAGAGAGATGTGGTGGATAGAGGGAGAGAAAGTGTGAGAGGATATGTATAAAGGAAGAGAGAGATAAAGCGAGGGAGTGTAAGTGAGAACATGTTAAGAGGAGAGAGTGAGGGAAAGTATGAGAACAGGAGGTGGAGAGTGAGATGGAATGAGAGGTAGATAGAGGGAGATAGAGGAAAATTGGGAGAGAAAGTTAAAGGGAGAATGAAGAGAGGGACAAGAGATATAGAGATAGAGATAAAGATAGATAGAGAGAGAATGGAAAGAGTGTAAGTAAAATGAGTGAGAAATAAAGAGCAAAAAGTGAGGCGTGAGAAAAGAGAGATTGAGTGAGAGAGGGAGTGAGAGATGGAGTGAGAAAGAGCGAATGACAGAGTCAGAGAAGAGAGTGATATAACAGACACATAGAGGAGTGCGAGAATGAAAAGAGCGGGAGAGCAAGAAAAAGATTGAGAGAATGAGAGAGTGGAGGATAGAGGCAGAGAAAAATTCATAGAAGGGAGAGGAATAAAATATATAGTAAGAAAGAGTGAGAGAATAATGTGTAAAAAAGTGTGCAAGATGGAAGGCGAAGAAGCGAATGAGTGAGAGAGAGAGGAGGGGAGTGATGGGGAGATGGAGAGAGGGAGAGCGGGGAGGGAAATAGGTAGAGAAAGAGAGAGTTCTTGTGTGTGAGAAATATAGACAGAGGGAGAGAAGAGAGTGTGAGAGATAGTGGGAGGGAGAGAGAGCGCGAAAAAGGGAGAGTGGATAGAGCATGAGATAGACAGAGAAAGAGTAAGGGGAGAGGAGACTAGAGCAACATAAGAGAGTAAGATAGAGAGGAAATGAGAGAGAGAATAGAGAGTGAGAAAGGGAGAGAGGGAGTAAGAGTGAAATTTAAATTGAATAATGGGAGAAGGGACCAAGAAATATAGACAAAAATAGAGAGAAAAGAAAGAGAAAGGGAGTAAGGAGAAGGTAAGAGAGAATAGAGAGTGAGAGTGAGATAACAATAGAAAAAGGAAGAGAGAGTAGAGATTGTGAATGAGATAAAGTGAGGGAGTAAGAGTGAAAGTGAAGCTGGAGAAAGAAAGTTAGAGAAGAGAATGAGAGAGAGGGTTTGGGAGGAGGTTAAGAGAAAGGGGGCAACATATCATGATAGATATAGAAATAGAGAGAGGGTTTGGGAGGGAGGGAGTGAGACAGAGAGAGAGAGAGAGAGAGAGAGAGAGTTTGGGAGGGAGTGAGACATAGAGAGAGAGTTTGGGATGGGGTGATTGAAGAGCGAGCAGGAGGGAGAGAGTGTAAGGCAGAAATAAAGAGAAAAGAGATTCTGAGAAGATAGAACAATTGATAGTGAGTGAAAGGCAGAGAGGGAGACATAGTGTGAGATATGAGGAGAGGAGGAGGGCTAGAGAGAGACAATGAATAAATGAAAGAGGGAGAGTGGGAGGGAGGAAGAGAGCGATAGATGGTTGGTGAGAAACAGTGAGTAAACTGATAAGAGAGTGATGAAAGAGAGCAATAGAGTGAGTGTGTGAGAGAGAAAGAGAGAGAGAAATAGATGAAGAAATAGTGATAAAGCATAGAGAAAAAGAGCGGTAAGGGCGAGAGTGAGAATGAGAGAGGTTGACGAAGGTAGTCAGAGGAATGGAAGAGAGTGGGAATGAGAGAGGAAGTGAGAGTGAAGGAAGAAATAGAGATAGAGTAAGAGGGAGAGAGGGGAAAAGTGCGTGAGACAGAGAAATAAGAGTGAGGAAGGGAGAGAGTGGGAGGTAAGGAATGAAACATGAAAGTTTGGGAGAGAGTGAGAGAAAGATTGAGAGGAGAGCGAGGATATACTCTCTTTTACACTCTCCTT
>JAKZJZ010000821.1:0-36931 GCA_022702705.1 Papilionanthe hookeriana x Papilionanthe teres
GAGGCCATCCCTATAAAAAGTTATTGATTTTTCAAATTCATGTTGCTGTTTTGAGTATTTTAATTCCAATAAATAGTATGTTGTGAAATAAATTCTAGGAAAATTTGGTGATGTTTCTTATGACCAGAGAACCCTAGGAAAAATAGGTTTTGACTTAGTTCATTTAAAACAACCCTAATTGACTTAAACACCCAAAATAGGTTTCTAATTAATTAGAGTTAACCATGCATCAAATTGGCTTGAAATCAATTCTCCACTAACCTTTAGGATCAGAGGAATCCACCATAAAAGTTTGAGGTCAATTGGACTTGGTTAGCCCCACTAATTGGGTTGATTAAGCCATTTAGTCATTTTAAACTTTAAAAATTCATAACTTTTAAAATACTTTTAAAACATTCACCAAATTGGTTTGGAGCCTCTCTGATATCAGAGGAATTTAAAAAAAATTAAAATTTCAATTTTCTAAAAAAGTTGATTTTTAATATTATTTTAATATTTTTAATAATTAAAAAATAATAAAAATCACAAAAATAATAAAATTCACCAAAATGTCACATTTTGAATTTTAATCACATAGGAACAAATCCCACATTTTTCTTAGGTCTATTTAGTGAGATATTAAATTTTAAAGCTTTAAGGAAATTTTAAAATTAAAAAAATGTATTTTCTAGCTTTTTCATTAAAATAATTATAATAAATCATAAAAAAATCAAAAAATTGCAAACTTTGCTTCTCTGGTTTCCTTGATATCAGAGAGATTTTTGAAAAATATAAAATTCATTTTTCAACATTTATTTTATTTTTAAATTAATTAACACTCCAAAACTTAAAATAATTATAATAAAAATAATATAATTCAAAAAATCACCAAAATTGGTCCAAGTGATCCTCTGGTCATTAGAAATGTCCCCTAATTTTCTTAAGGACAGAAACTTTTTCTTGGTCATGTTATTAAATTTTCCTTGAAAATCTCTATTTTCTACCAAAAATAATTATATAAATAAATTAAATACAGAAAAATCACATTTTCTCCTCTCGTGTCTTTATTGACATATGAGTGAAGTTACATAAAAATTTCAAGTTCATTTGTGTTCAATTTAGTGAGTTATGAAATTATTAAGCTTAAAGGGTAAAGTGGTAATTAAATTTTTTTTAACCCTTAATTAAAACTTTAGGTTTAATAAAAAAATTTAACAAGTAAAATATTTGATCCTAATCTGATTTGGATGATTGAAATTTAAATGATTAAAGGGTAGAAACCCATTAAACAATTTAAAATGATTAAACCTTAATTAAATAATTGATTAAATTTGGAAGAATAATAAAATTGGAATTATTAAAATAGGGATATTATTAGGAAGAGATTTATTCTTTAATTTATAAATCCCTAAATTAATTATCTCATTAATATTCAATTCTTAATTAAAATGATAACTCAAATTTAAAATATTAAAAGACTTAATCATTAAACTAAAATTAAATTATTAAACTCTTTTAAAAATTTCAATTAAAATTAAAAATAAAATTAAATTAAAATAAATTAAATAAATTAAATTAAATTAAATTAAGATTAAAAAAAATTTAATTAAATTAAATTAAATTAAATTAAATCAAATTAAATTAAACAAATTAAACAAATTAAATTAAATAAACAAATTAAATTAAATTAAATTAAATTAAATCAAATTAAATCAAATTAAATTAAATTAAATTAAATTAAATTAAATCAAATTAAATTAAAATTAAATCAAATCAAATTAATTAAACATCAAATCAAATTAAATTGAACTATATTTAATTAAATTAAATTAAAACTCAATTGAATTAAATTAAATTGAATTAAATATAACATCACCTAAAACAGAAAGAAATTAAATATAAAGCAACTTGAACACTATTCCAAATTTAAACCCATTAACTTAAATCAAATCATTTGAATACCAATTTACCCTCGAAAACTTTGGTTATTATAACTCCTAAATAGAACATTAAATGAAATGTTACTTCACTCATAGGATATTCAAATGTCCTAGTTCACTGAGCAAGTTAACAAAACTTGAATTCCCGGACGATTAATTCATTTGTATAATTAAATTCATTTGGACTTAAAACAATCCTAGAAATATTGAAAGATGTTTAAGATTCTTCTTAAACACTTTCTCAATATGATAGGATGTTTATAAGAACAATTGGACTTAATTGTTCTTTGATGAAGAAAATCGTCCTTAAACCAAAACACAAAGAACCTAGACGTTATAGGAGATGACTAGCTATAGGATTAGGAATTTGGTAGAAAACCATAACCCTTCCCTTAGCTTTACCTAGGAACTTGCTTAAATATTCTAATTGTGTTTTAAGTGCAACTTGGGATGACTGGAAGACCCTCTAGTGTACGCTTTTATTTTATCGCAATTTACTTTCTTGCAATTTACATTATCGCAATTTATTTAATCGCATTGCACTTACTTTTCTTGCATGATAAACAACTGTTGCATGAAAACTCACACCTTTAGGATAGCCCCTAAAACAGAAACCAAAACTAAGTTAAAAGTCATTGCAAAATAAAATTCACCGCCACAACATTTCAAACAATAAAACAACTCAAAATTTAATCACAAACAGAACACAAAACTACAATTATAACTAAATTAAAACGTCCTGTTGGATGATCGAGAATACCTCGGATGATGTAACCTACGTGTTGCTAACGGGATTTCCCACGGTCTAAATGAAAGTGTGGAACTCATTCGATTGAGTTTAGCAAATTCATCTGGACTAAGTGAATCCGATAAAAATAATGATGCCGGAAGGATGGAACCGTGGGATCTTAACCGGTGTCGTTATAATCAACTTTAAGATTTGTTTTAATTAAAACATAAAAAAACACTTGGAAATCAAGATTTTCTCTAAACCAAAACACTTTTCTCATCCCCTGATTTATAATTTCTAAAACTAAACCTCTGCAACAACAAGGAGCTCGGAGCATGGTGGGCAGCACGGCCATCGTCGTCAGCAAAACTTGAATCCACATCAGCAAAACTTTCCTAGAACTAAACAACCAAGCCATAGGACTTCGAGGTAGTTTGCCTAGTGCAACATAAATCCTCAACTCTTCGTTAGGCATTTGCATTGCAAATTAAGCCCTAACCGGTCTTAGGATTCCGAGGTAGTCGTTGGGTACGACATAAACCCTCACATCTTCGAGGCTATTTGTATGATTCTATCATATAAATATAAGTCCTAATTAATTAAAATTGACAAGATCAAAACATTTAAATAAATATTAGGACTTTCTTAAATCCAAGCCAAACAATAGGATAGTCGGGAAATTACCGAAGTTCACTTCGAATCTGTGATTTCTCCTACTTTTCTTCCTTTGGATTCACAAAACAAAATGTTCCAAACTTGATCCATTCCCTATTGAAATTCCAAAATTCAATCCCTTGAAAATCTTAAACTTTGAAATCCTTGAGAGCAGAATTATTGATTATTATCGAGAGTTTTCTTAGGTGATTCCCATCACTTAAGATGTAATTAACTATAGGGGCTTGCCTTTATAGGGAATTTTAAAGAACCCGAGTAATATAAACCCCGTTTAATGTTTTCATATTAAGCGAGGGAATTTTGTCGGCTTATAAAATTGGTTCGCAGACCAAATGGATGTCACAAATCTTCTAGTTTATTTAATCGAGCCCCACCGTCAAGCAGTGTGTCTATCCTTGGGGATAGATACACGGTTTGTGGTGCGGTGCTCGTTTATATAAACTACTTGGGATGTGAGATCGGTTTAATCTCATATCTTAAAACCTTCAAATTTAAAATTATTTTCAAAATCAAATACTACTTTTCAAATTATTTATTTTAATTAAATTAAAAATTCGCCGACAGCTTCTGTTAGGCGACCCCCCCTTTAAAATAACACACAACCTAAAAATATGCCGACATGAGGATTACTGTATCTGGAGAGCCTGTTAATAATTTTGAACTTCATTTTCATCTTCCTAAATTTGAAACTTAGAAATATTTCTTAGCTTATATATACTTCATAGTTTTTACTTCATTGATTTTCAATCTTTTCTTTTTCACTTGAATATTTAAGAATTTTAATTTTAGAATATAGTTTTCCTTACTAAAAATAGTTTACTATATTCTTGTTCCCTTTAACTAAATATTTTATTCGAGGTGGGGCACCCCAATAGGTGTTAGTTTCAGGAGTGATCCTTCGAGTCGAGAAGTCTTGCATAAGACCTTCTTTTCCTTTTCAACTCCGAATCGAATTCCTTACCTTCTCTACACCTTTGAACATTTCGTTCTAAATAAACAAACCCTTTTATAAATGATTCTTTTAACAAATAACCCCTTCTTATAAATACATGAACAAGAATGTGTTCGGACTCTTTTCAATTCCTTTCTTTTCGTCCTAAAGAAAAGAAGCATAACTTGGACCGACAACCAGATCTATCCCTGCCGAAATGGAAGCCCCAAAGCTGATTTTCTCCTTCACCAATGGACTGGACTTCGCACGTCTGCAAGGATGAGAGCTGCCCGACAATGGGATCATCCAATTGGACGAGGATTTGAAAACACGAATGTCGAGATCACCGACGTTTCCCTCTTTGCACTTCGACGAACAAAGTATACGAGCCGAGAAGTTGTTACTCGAGTTCAACCTTAGGTCGACTCAAGAGTTTCCTCCCCTACAAAGGATCCCGACTGAGAGGAGTACTGCTGTCCGCAGGAGGACTGTTCTTACTACCCCCAGCGGTCTAGTTGTGTACCGCACCTACCCCGACTTCTCGCCCGATTAAAGGGGAAAGAAATCCGGAATTATGGTAAACTCTGTTACAGTGGAGGATACGGATCTTCTCGTAAGACCTTCGTTTCGAAATCGGGTCCGGTTCGAAAGATTCCATCACCGACAAGGACCCGAAGAAGAAACAAGTAGAAGGATCGCTAGAGAAGCCGGAGCCGCCGAAATTTCTTTCTGGAGGAAATCCCGAGACTCGCCTGAATATACACCGTCCAGAATATACTCCGTTGCCCGAATACATACCACTTTTGGGAGGAAGCAGGTTCCATCCCCTCTCCGCCGCAGAAGACGAGGAAAATGTTCGCAAGATTGCTGCCGCATTACCTCAGCCCGCATATTACAACGATAGCCGCAAGAAAAGGACTAGAACTACGCCGTTTGCTCTACTGCAAACTTTGGTAGAAAAGTTAGCAAAGAAGGAAAATTGCCCCGTATCGGAGATTCTACGAAGGATAGGGCGGGTGCCAGTCAAATCCCGTCTTGGGCCCCGAGTAGAACCCGCCGTCATGACAAAAAAGCCAACTAAAAGAATGAAGGCTAGTCCGCCTGTCGTCGTCTCAGGATTACAGATTAGGGAGGATACCACTTTCCAGCATTTGGCTGACAGACCATCTGGTTCTAGACCTTCTGCTGCTAGAAGGATTGTATGGCATCCCACTACTGGGCAGTTGAGATTGAAACAACAGCCCGAGAAAGAAAGTCTCGCCAGGAGACTTGAATCTAAAGAAAGTGCTACTGCGATAAAGGAGACTCGTGAAAAGGGGACCCGGCAGCTATCGCATGACAACCACGAGGACACACAGAAAGCCCCGCTAGAAGATGCCATGGAAAAGTTGAGAACCGATATCCGACGATTAGCAAAAGAAAGAGAAGAAAAGTTCGGAGACGAGATTGATTCATCGGAATTCATGGACGACGAATATGCAGAAATCAACATGGTCGAAACACGAGCTTCATCGGCTTCGCAAGGTGCTCCTGTAGCCGTAGAAAGAGAGGAGCCGGAGCGATGAGAAGGCGGCTTCGGGAGAAAGACGACACGATCGCTCGAATGGCGAAAAGGATGGAAGAGATGGTCGTGGCTCCGGCCACTCTCCGGAGTCGAAGTGCAACCACAAAGAGAGACACCCCCGAGAGGTCATTCACATTGTAGACGGAGGAAAGGAGATTACATCCGTCAATGGGGATGATCAGTGAAAAAGGATACAACATAAAGTATGATCCACGAAAAGGATATCGAGAACTTGGTGGAACGGCGAAGTGCGAGAAGCCTTAGCACAATCAAAGAGCGGGACATCCATTCGGACGGGTAGACCTTACCCGGAAGAATTCGACGATGTCCAGTACCCAAAAGGCTTCGTACCACCTCTGTTCAAGACCTTCGATGGAACCGGGAACCCCCGACAGCATGTTGCACACTTTCGTGCCAGTTGTTGCAATGCCGGCGGGAGCGATGCATTACTCTTCCGACAGTTCGTCGGCGGCTCGTCGAGAAATTGCCTTCGGCCGGTATGTAGAATTACCAAATGGTTCGGTGAAGACGTTCTCGGAAACTAGAGAACCTCTTCATCAAGCGATTCGCCGGAGCTCAGCACCACATCACTATAGGTTATTTAGTGGTAGAGAAACAAAGGCCGAATGAAACTTTGGTGGATTACATACTTCGATGGAGGAACTTAAGCATGAAGTGTAAACCACAATTACAAGAACAACAGGAAATCGGCATCTTGCTTAAAAGCATTCACGGCCCGATAGCACTTCTCCTCAAAGGATTCACTATTAAGACTTTCGAGAAGTTGTTAAGCAAGGCCGGAAGCTTGCAAGAAAAGGCGAAGCAATTAAGTTTCGCTGACAAGACGGACAAGCAAAAGCCTGTGAAGACTTTTGAAAACAAATTCGGGATCGTTGCAGCAGTTGACAAAGGCAAGCAACCGATGCAAATACCACCAGAACGGCCGCACCAACCACAACAGAATTACCAGCAACCCCGGCCCAGCTATCGGTCATCTCCGCGATGATGAACAACCGCCTCGTCCGCAATGTACGTTAAGGGAGCTACGAGCGAGAGAATATCGGTTCAAGAATGAAGCGATGCAAAAATGTTCCGTAGTCCGATGAAGACTCCAGATTTCCAGCTGCAGCGAGCCTAAAAGACCGGAGGAAGTCAACAAGAAAGGTGATCCCAACATTTGCCCCTACCACCGGATGCTTAGGCACAAGATAGAAGATTGCATTACCTTTAAAAGTTGGCTCAACGACAACCTTCAGAAAGGGAATATAACAATCTCGAAGGAGTACATGAAGGAACGCTGAGAAGGAGGTTCCGTCGATGTTATCTCAGCCGATCACATCATTCAGATAGATCAGCTATACGATTGACGATGGATGGACTACAGCTTGGACGAGGTCTTCAAAAAGATATTAGACGGCATCCAGACCGCCTCGGTGCGAGCTTCAATTCGAGTTCAAGACTCGTTAAGCCGTACTATCACTTGCGATAGAAGAACCACCTCGACGAGGAGGCGATTGAAGAGAAAAAGAAAATCGACAAAGAAGAGAGGACCGAGACTCCTAAGGCTAGACTAGGGGCTGCTTATCCCAGGATAGTTGTTTCCGATTCGGGGAGAAATCCCTCGAACCTCGATTTTGTATGATTATCTCGCTCACTTCGGTGGGATCATATAATGATAAGGGTGATGGTGTTGGCTACATTTTGATCAGTTTCTAACGATTACGTAACTAGCGACAATCCGGATATCGATTTCGACATCGACGACAATTCTCAAATCATACACAATCTCGACGATCACAATAACGAAGAAGGCATCCATCGAGGAGGCTACGAGAGTTCAACAAGCAACGAATCTATCTCGCGAGTTTCGAGGAGCTCCAGATCACGATAGAGTTAGAGCCTTGATTCGAAGATAATCGGAAGAGCTTTGTCATTCCGATTCGGGAGGAGACACCGACAAGCTCGACACTAGATTCGAAGAAATTACGAAGTCAACTTAAGAAGTGGAAGAGTTCTACCTCCGAGAATGGGTCCAAAGGACAAAGGAAAACAGGTGGTTGTTCAGGAAGAACCAACCCGACGAGAAAAATACCCATTCGAGAAGAAATTGAGACACATGAAAATAAAGTGGACTACAACGTGCTAGCTCATCTTAGGAAACTACCGGCCCAGGCGAGCATTTACGACGCTCTCATCTTATCAAAGGAGATGAGAGAAGCTTTGATCAAGGCCTTACTTGATCCAGAAATTTGCTTAGCTCCAATGGCTGGAGATTCCTTAGATGAGGTTTGTTCGTTAAAGGAACAACGAGGTGTTACCTTCACGGACGATGACCTACTACTTGGGACGACGAGATCATGACCGACCATTGTACATTTCGGTTACAATTGGGAAGTTACACTCTCCGAGTATTGGTGGATCCGGGAGAATCGATCAATATAATGAGTCTTCGAACACTAAGCATACTTGGAAATTGATGCTCGCGAGCTCGAGGCCAACAAAATGTTATTAAGAGGATTCGACGAGGAAAGGAGAAAGAGCCCTCGGATCAATAACACTACTAATGAAGACCGGTGACTTAGCAAAGACAACCGCAAAATTTCACATAATTGATTCGAAACGTCGTTCAACGCTCTCTGGGCCGACCATGGATACAAGAAAACAGGATGGTACCATCATCTCTACATCAGTGCATCAAATACTACGATGGAGGGGAACAGTGCATCAAAGGTGACTTACAACCATTCTCTGTACATGAGATTGGAATCCATGAAGACGCAGCTTATTATGCACCTCCGAAGAAAACAATTTTCTCCAGAGATACCATAACGAATGAAGCAAAGAAAGTTCGGGACAACGAAGAACCTGAAGTTCTAGTCCAACAGTCACTTACCACTCCCTTCCGGCGAGATGGTGAAGGTTTCTCCACAACTCGCATCCGAGGTCGAGGTCGGGGACGAGGCTGTGGTAGAGACGCTAGGACGAGTTGGACGGAGGAAACCGGCCATCAATGTTGATTGGGAAGATAGTTACGAAGAAGAAAAAGAAATCGAAACAAGAAGCAGCGACAATAAGTCAGAAGAAGCCGCAATTCAAGATCTCTCTCGAAGATGAAAAGAATGAAGGATACAAATCAATGTACGAGAAGATTAACCACTACGTACATACTATGACCTTAACCCAGATCCATTCTAATAAGATCGAGGGTATGGTGGTCAAAGAGGTACGTAGCGACGGTGCAAAGCCAATCAAATTCTACCGTGGTGCTTCTTCCTCCAAAACTGAAAATAATGTACAATTTGAAGATGTCACTTCATCAGAATTAATGGAATTACCTTTTGAGTGGTACTCTACATTTGTTCAAAATTTAATTCAGCGTGGTTTCTTACCTCGACAATGGACAAAAGGTCGATCACAACATTTTGAAAAATTATGGAATAACTTCGGTCGTCCACCCAATTCAAAGCATGGTCTCGGATTCGGCACAGTAGGATCAGTTGACGATACTGAATTTTGCTTGGTTGTCACTTGTGAGTCCAATGAAAACTGCATGGAAACTACGGACGAACTCGAAGATTTACAAATTCGAGACGCTCCACGGAATTCGAAGAAGAAATTAAATCTACGATAGATGAGTTAACGGAAGTTAACTTAGGTACTAGCGAAGAGCCTAGACCTACCTTTGTTAGCTCCTTACTCGATAAAGAAGACTCCGAAGAAATAATCAAGTTATTAATGGAATTTAAAGATCTGTTTTGCTTGGAACTACGATGAGATGCCGGGATTAGCTCCGAGGTTGCAGATCCATAAGCTAGGAGTGGATCCTACTTCGTCCCGATCGGACAAGGTCCCGAGAAGAATGCGTCTAGAAATCGAACAACAAGTCATAGCTGAAGTTAAAAAGCTAATAGACGCTAAATTTGTCCGTGAAGAACAATACCCGACTTGGTTAGCCAATGTGGTGCCGGTCGAGAAGAAGAATGGTCGGATCGGAATTTGTGTGGACTTCGGAGATTTAAACAAGGCATGTCCGAAAGATGAATTCCCTCTACCGATCCCAGAATTAATGATCGACATTGCTTCGACACATGAAATATTTTCGTTCATGGATGGATCTTCGGGATACAACCGGATAAAAATGGCTCCGAGAAGATGAAAAGCTTACGGCATTCGAACGCCGATCGGAGTATATTGCTACACGGTGATGCCATTCGGACTTAAGAACACGAGAGCAACCTACCGTAGAGCAATGACAAGAATTTTTGATGATCTCATCCACAATCAAGTCGAATGCTACGTGGACGATGTGGTCATCAAAAGCAAAGTAAAGGAAAACCACCTGTATGATTTGAGAATTGTTTTCGAACGATTAAGACAATTTAACCTTAAGATGAATCCCTTAAAATGCGCCTTTGGCGTCACCTCCGGGAAATTCTTAGGATTCGTTGTCCGACATCGTGGAATTGAAATCGACCCGGAAAAGATTAAAGCTATCTTAGAAATGCCGCCTCCCAAAACCTTAAAACAACTACGATCTTTTCAAAGGAAGTTGGCATATCTTCGACGCTTTATCTCAAACTTATCAGGTAGGTGTCAGCCTTTCTCAGCACTAGTTAAAAAGCACGCCAAATTTATTTGGGAAGAGAAATGCCAGAAGGCCTTCGAGGACATTAAACAATATTTAATGACACCTCCTGTCTTAACGGCCCAGATCTCGGGTAGACCGCTGATACTTTACACCGCGGCTTTAGACGACTCTCTCGGAGCCACTGTTAGCCGAGTCGATGATGAGGGTAAAGAGAATGCTCTTTACTATTTAAGCCGTCGTTTACTTCCGACGGAAATAAGGTATCCCGCAATTGAAAAGCATTGTTTAGCCCGATCTTCGCCGCTCAAAAGTTCGGGCACTACATGCTTTCTCATAAGGTCAACCTTGATCTCGAAATTTAATCCATTGCAATACTTGATGACTCGTCCGACACTTTCCGGCAGACTTGCCAGATGGTCAATGATATTATTGCAATTCGATATAACTTTCGTGCCTCTTCGTTCCGTAAAGGGACAAGTCTTAGCAGACTTTCTCGCAGCACACCCTTTGCCGGCAGAATCTCCCCTCAATGATGATTTGCCAGATGAACAAATAATGAATCTAGAAGACCCTGATGATCGACGTTGGGAATTATATTTCGACGGAGCATCTTCAGCACACAAAGACGAAGAATCGCAAGTGATAGTGCCCGGTAAGGCAGGAATCGGCTAATCTTTATAACACCGGAGCGGGGGATGTTAAGATACTCCTACCACTTAACGAACCATGTACAAACAACGAAGCGGAATATGAAGCCCTCATAACGGGATTGGAATTAACCATTCAAATGGGGATAACGGACATCAACATTTACGGGGATTCGCGATTAATCATTCAACAGATCGCCGGACATTACAGAATTTTAAAGCCAAGACTCGAGCAATACTTCCAGTATTCCATACAGCTGTTGGAACAGATTCCAAATGTGACAATCTTCAAAATTCCCAGAAAAGAAAATGCTTTAGCAGATGCTTTAGCCCGTCTAACAAAAGAATTTGCCTGTTTGCAAGATGAATTAGTAGAAGTGTCAGTTCACGGACGTCAGGTCCTATCACAGCTCGATATAGACACAATACACAAATCAGAAAAAGAAAAAGAATCGGTTGCGACGATGACGAGAAAACATAGAGGATTGGCGACAGCCATTAATAGACTACCTGCAAACAGGAAAGCTACCAGACGATGGGTCGTTAGCCCATCAAATCAAGAAAAGAACTCTGTCCTACGCATTAATAAACAACACGTTGTACAGAAGGTCTTTTGATCAAATGTGGCTAAGGTGCCTAAGCGGGTCCGAGGCCCGTGAAATTGTTAAGGAGGTGCATTCGGGACTCCGTGGCGCTCACCGATCGGGTCCGAAGATGAAAATGAAAATTAAAAGACTAGGGTACTACGGCCCTCGATGATGACCGACCGCATGAAAATCTCCAAGAGCGTCACCAATGCCGAGTGCACGGAGTGGTTCTACACCAACCTCCAAATGTGCTACATCCGACAATTGCGTCGTGGCCATTTGAATGTTGGGGCACGGATATAGTGGGTCCGATAGAACCACCATCTTCAAAAGGACATCGCTTCATTCTTGCGGCTACAGATTACTTTTCCGAGTGGGCAGAGCGGTTCCACTTAGAGAAGTGAAAGCACACCACGTGCTACGGCTTTTCAAGAACCAAGTTGTCTACCGTTTCGGAGTGCCGCGCGAGATCATCTCGGATAATGGGTCGGCATTCAAAAGCACGCAAATCAACAATTTTGTCGGGAGACACGGAATCGACTGGCGATATTCGACAATTTACTACCCAAGAGCAAACGGCCTCGGCGAGGCTTTTAATAAAACTCTCGTTCAAATCTTAAAGAAAACCTTGGACGATAATAAGAGAAATTGGCACGAGAAGTTGTTAGAAGCCTTATGGGCCTACCGGACAACCTTCGTAACTCCTACTCAAGCTACACGTTACGCTCCGGTGTATGGGTCCGAGGTAGTGTTACCTTTGGAGGTTCGGCTTCCTTCACTCGAATTGCGGCTTGCAAATAAAATCACGACGTAAGAGAATGCCAAGTTACGACTCGAAGAATTAGAAAGCTCGGAAGGGAAAAGACTTGCGGCGCAACAAAATTTAGAACTATACCAAGCTAAGATGGTTCAAGCCCATGAAAAGCGGGTCCGCCCAAGAACCTTCAAAGTTGGTGACTTAGTTCTCGTTCTCAAGAGACCTATTCTTGCACACCGCAAGATAGGAGGAAAATTTGAACCCACTTGGGAAGGACCGTTTCGTGGTTGAAGCAGGTATACTCGGGAGGTTCCTACCGGCCAATGAATTGCCAGGGAGAACGACATATGCTTCCAATCAACGGACGATACTTGAAAAAGTATTACGTTACCTGATGTTTCGAAGGAATGAATTCTTCATCCCTAAGAAACACGAGCGAAGTAATTACTTATGATTGGGTCCGAACCCAAAAATAATAAAATGTGCTAAAATAAATGAAATCATGATAATAAAGTTTTCCTTGTTTTCTTTTCCAAATCAAAATCTCTTCCCTGATCTTATCCTACTTCATTCCTGTTAAATTTAAAAATATAAAAAAAAGAAGAGAAAAAAAATGTCTTTAATAAACATTTTCTTAATGTTCTTGTTCTTAGTACGACCTCGATCCTTTTCCTTGTCTTTTCGCGAGGAAATGTCGAACGGGCGGTTGGTCCCGAACTTTAAGAATGGCGTAGCCTTGCACTCGATGAAAAGAGGGTGAAAGATGGAGCGATAATCGAGATTGACTCGGATTTCGCACCAGCAGGCCTACGAGTACGAGGAAAGTGACCGGGTCCCGGTTGATCGAGAAGAACTGCCGGGCGGACAGGTGATGAAAGTGGGTGGCCCAAGCCACCAATCCAAGTAGCAAGAAAAGAAAAGCAAACACCGAAGAAGATAAGAAAATGAAGTCTCGTAGTCGCTACGAGCAGAGGGCGAGCTTGTCGGCGCCGCGCCCACAGAGATTCAAGAAGTTCGAAGAGCTACTCTCACAAGCAACGCAACGAAGAAATAAGAATCGCCGTATCCGTAAGATGTTAACAAAACTAGGCTGCGACCGGCGCGACGAGACAGTTGCTAATGCCGGTACATACACTTCGAGGACACCGGTTCACCAGAACTCGAAGAAAGGAGGCCGGCTCCTAGGATAACGAAAAGGACCGGGGAAATCTCCGGAAGATCGGAAGAAAGAAGGCTACCACGCCACCGGATAGAACCACCAGGTGATGCATGACCTTGTTGCGAAGTAACCCCGGGGATGTCCCGACAGCATCATCCCCGAGGAGCCGAGGTATGCGGGGAGAACTTGAAGGGATTGAACCGTATATCCCACAATATGTCACTGAGCCTCGCCATCCGCGGATCATTCCGAATACGAGCTGGAGAGAATGCAGAATGTTGAAAAGAAAACCTTTGAATACTTCGATAGAATTAAAGGCAGAAGAATCAATATACTAGAGGGCCTCGAGCTACATACAGATGTATTCTCGGAGTATGAACAACAACAAATCGTGGATTGTATCCGGGATTTGAAAAGAATGGGCCGAGCGAGGCCGCCTGAGGAAAACACATACTCGGAACCCCGGAGATGGATGCCGGGGAAGGGAAGAATCACAATACAATGTGGATGTTGTTACAACTTTGCGGAGGACGGGAAGGAAACCCACCGGGAATACTCCGTCATGGGCAAGTGGATCCGATGCCATTAGTGATCAAGAGAATGGTAAAGAGATTGATAACATGGAGGGTACTGTCAGCGGATTGCATACCCAATAGCTGCATTATTAACATCTACAAGCAGGGTGACTGCATACCCCCACACATAGATCACCACGACTTTGTCGGACCTTTCGCACAATCTCTTTCCCGAACGAGTGTAACATCATGTTCGGATCGACCTCCGGATAGCAGGCCCGGTGAGTTCGAGGGCCAAGAAGATACCATTACCGGTAGGTTCCGTCATGATACCGAAGGGCAACGGAGCGAGATATCGCTAAGCATTGCATACCGGGAGTACCAGGTGAAGCGGATCTCGGTTACTTTCGAAGGATGGATGACAGGAAGACACCTTACCATTTCCAGCCAGTACCCGGAGCTAGAGGAGCCTCCGGCCTTACAGTCGTGAGTTACATGGAAAATATCACACCTCCAATGTACATCTATACGGCATCCTTGCCAAGGATGGCTTGGAAGGTGATGTTATTGACCATGTACCCTACTATTCGGACATGGATTTTGACGGATGCTTCTTTTGATGGATCGACGAAGATCATACATAGTCCGTTTTGAGTCTACATAAATTGTATGAAATATATTCCAGATCAAGTTGTATGATGTATCTTCGACATGATTGGAATGAATGTGACCATGTCACATTTTTGGCCTTCACCTCTTTTGTGCAAATTGATCGGAAACGCCATTAAAGTTAAATGAACTTCGAACAAAGAACAGAAAAGAAATAAATAAAAAAAAGAATAAAAGAAAACTTTCCTTAAAAATCTAAAAATGACGAACACCAAATTCACATGAACATTAAACAAACGATAAAATAAAATTTGAATCATTAAAAGACAGACGAAATGAACATAAAATTCAAATCAAATCAAATCTAAATCAAATCTCAAATTCAATCTTTCCAGATTCCAAATCAAATTCTCAATCAAATTTCAAATCCAATCTCGATCAAATTTGAAATTTGATCTTCCAAATTTCAAATCAAATCTTAAATCAAATCTCAACCGAGTTCAAACTCATCCTTCCAAATTTCGAATTCAATCTTTCCAGATCTCAAATCTCAATCAAAATCAAACTTTTGGGTCGAGGATTTTACATCCAAGACTGCATTGCTTTAGGATCATTTCCCTATCACAATGAAGTACATCAAATTCAAACTTTTGGGTCGAGGATTTTACATCCAAGATCGCATTGCTTTAGGATCCTTTCCCTATCGCAATGAAGTACATCAAAATCAAACTTTTGGGTCGAGGATTTTACATCCAAGACTGCATTGCTTTAGGATCATTTCCCTATCGTAATGAAGTACAACAAATTCAAACTTTTGGGTCGAGGATTTTACATCCGAGACTGCATTGCTTTAGGATCCTTTCCCTATCGCAATGAAGTACATAAATTCAAACTTTTGGGTCAAGGATTTTACATCCGAGACTGCATTGCTTTAGGATCCTTTCCCTATCGCAATGAAATACATCAAATTCAAAATTCTTGGGGTTGAGGATTTTACATCCGAGACTGCATTGCTTTAGGATCCTTTCCCTATCGCAATGAAATACATCAAAATCAAATTCTTGGGGTTGAGGATTTTATATCCGAGACTGCATTGCTTTAGGATTCTTTCCCTATCGCAATGAAATACATCAAATCAAATTCCTGGGGTTAAGGATTTTACATCCGAGACTGCACTGCTTTAAGATTCTTTCCCTACTGGCAATGAAATACATCAAAATCGAACTCTTGAGGTTAAGGATTTTACATCCAATACCGCATTACTCTGAGATCTCTCCTCATTGTAATGATCCAATCCAATCGATTCAATTTTCTTTTGGGGTTGAAGATGTTACATCTAAAACCACGGAATTCCAATTTTCATTTCAAATCAAATCCCTTCAAATTAATTTTAACAAAACTTCAATCTAAATTGAAACTCCAAATTGAAATCTAAACTCATACATCGAAACTTAAATTAAAAACAAAATAAAATCTAAATTGAAATTCCCCCAGATCATGTGATTTGAGATTCACCTCCTTTTCCTTTCCCCAGCGAGAGTTCAGGAATCTCCAGTTTCAAAGATATACTTGACACTCCCCAACGGAAACTCTTTTATTTCGTCCAAAGTTTGTCACTTGGACATCTGTGTTGGTTTTGTTGATCGCTTCAGTCAACACCAATACGCGCGGTGTGCTCCGTCAGCTCACCACACCTATTGGGGGTCCATTTGTTGACCTCATTTTTGATGAGGTCTTCTCTTCTTCTTTTTAGTACTTAGGATCTAGCCTTAGGCTTTTCCTTTGACTATCTTAGAGGACTAGAATTGGGACCCACCCTCTAGAATTTCAAACCATTTCTTAACTCCCTGCAAACTCCACAAACTTGACTGTAGACCCCTAATCACCTAGAGGGTTGAAATCAAATATGGAAGTTTAAAGGATGAGTTCTATGGGACTCTTTGGCCTTAGGACCGCCACAGGTGGCCTCGGTGCAGTGAAGGGGCTGATTTACACACACACTACACTCATACACTACACTTTCACACACCTCCTAAAACCACATCCATACCTAACTTGACCTCCTAACTCATGTAGGTGATTCACATGGATGGTCCTTAACCCCTAAGCCCTTGGCTAAGAGGGTTAGGAACAACAATGTGGATGCCTCAAATGTGTCCCTTCATGTCTCATGTGGGCTTGATGTGGCTTCATGGCTCAACCAAAATGATTTCATTCCACTCAAGTTTACCCAATCTTCAATTTCCCAAATTTTTAATTTTTGACCCCCGGGACCCTACACCCGCCTAACCTACCCAAAGCCCTTGAAATTACCCAAAATTTTTAAAATCACCTAAAGTACCCAAGATTCCTCAAAATCAATCCCAAAAATTTCCACATCACTTAAATTGATCATCCATACCCAAAAATACCAAAAATTCCAAAAATACCTCCCAATACCCTCAAAATACCCAAAATACCCCTCTTGACCCAAAAATCCAAAAATTCAGAAAATTCCCAGAAAATTCCAGAAAATCCCAAATATTCCTAATTTCATTTTGTCCAACTACACCATGGGCCAATTTTGTCAATTTACCCCACTTTTGTCAAAACCCCCAATTTGACCCATTTTAACCTAAAGTGAACCCAATGTCAAACCAAACCTACCCAATTGACCCAAATTATGGTTCAATTCAATTCTAAACTTCAATTCAACATTCCCAACACCAATCTAGACCAAATCCAAGTTCAATTTGATTGATATTTGGATCCAATTTCACTTTTGGCCTTAAAGCCCAATTTGGACCCATGGCCCAAACCTAACCCAAACTCACCCAATTCAACTCCAATTAACCCCAAATCTTTTCTAAATCTTCCTTAGAATCCCCACAAGCAAAACACAAACATGATTTGCCCAAAATTTAGACCCAAACCACACTCAAATTCAACCCAAAGCTAAAAGGCCCATTTTTGACCTAAACCCAAACCTAACCCAAATGAGCCCAAACCCCAAAATCAAAGCCCAACCAAAGTCAAAACCTCCTTGAAACACTCCCATAAACATTTCTCAATAATAATTTTACATCAATTTCAACCCTAGCCCAACATTGGCCCAACTTGGCCCACTTGGACCTATATTGACACATTCACCAAAAGAACCCAAATTCAACCCAATTCAAACCCAAATCACTCCCAATTTGCTTCAACTCACTCATGATACATCCATGAGCTAAACCCAACAATTATTTGGCCCAACCTCTTTACAAAATTTCATCCCAAAATCCATTTTAAAATTCAAAAGCCCACTTTCCTAAACCATTTTAAAAGCCCATCCTTCACCACATCCAAAGGCCCAAAATTGGTCCCAAAGCCCACATGATATTTCTCTACATCATCCATTCAATTAAAATCATCCCTAAGTCATAAACCAATGATCAAATAATTCTAAATCAAGCTTCATCCAAATTTTCACCAAAATATCCAAAATTCTTAAAACCCATTTTTATGAAATTGACTTGACTTTTCCGAGCGAAAGGTGAGCCATGAAGCCATGCATGAGCCACATGGAAGCCATGAGAGCCTCTTTACATGTCACCATGCCATTAATGGCAAGAAGAGGGGACCCTTTCCTAACCCTTCATTAAGCCTTTTTAACCATACTCATGTCACACTCTAAACCATGCTTTGCCACCTAATCCTTGATGGAGACTCCACCACACATGGGAGGTTGACCCACCGACCTCCTCGCCCAAAACCGAGTCATGGGGAGGTGCACCCAACCCATTTGCATGGGTTGACCAAAATAAGCCAAAATGACCCCTTCCCTTTCTACTTTGATTCAATCACTTTACACATGTCAAACCTCGATTGAATTCACCAAACCCCAGCCACGACCCACCTGGACAAGATGGTGACCAATGCACGGCCGGCTAGCCACCCGGGCCGCCGAAGACACCATGACCGAGAGCTCACATGTGAGCCGACCTAGGAATTCTCCTTGCTGAGTTGCCCCATCCCGATGGCCATTGGAGCTGTTCTTCTCTTGCCAAGAGCAGCTGATCCCAAGCCCTAACTCTCCCGGGAGGCCCTCTACCCTCTCCTATTTAAACACCACCCCTCTCGGCCATGAGAGGTGCTGAAACAAACCTTAAGGAAACTCTGCCAAAATTGTTCCAGACTCCTCCCCATACACAGAGCACTTGATCCCCACTGAGATCCCCCTGCCATTTCTTCTCTGTGAGCTCAATTTCAGAGTTGAAATCCAAGCCCAAAACCAGGACACTTCTCCACAGTGAGCCAATCCCCAAATTGATTGGTTCTACACCTTCACCAGACCAAGGGAAGGTGTCCACCAACAAAAGCCCCATCTCCGAAGCCACCCGGTTGCTCCGGCCTCCAAGCTTTGTGATCGGGCTTGGTCGAAATCACACCTAGACAATTCAACGGACCGGGAGACTTCATGCTGGAGCTTGTGGGATCCAATCAAAGGTGCAACAACCCTCAGATCGAAGCCACACTTCTCTGAGCAAAGGTATGAGCTAATTCTTCATCCCGAGCTTCTGGAGATTCTCCATTTCAAATGCTTTAATTTCAATGCATGATCACCGTATAGATGTGTTCGTCTCTTCAAGACGAATCCATAGAGACTAAGAACATGAAAATCCATTGAGTATCGAGTAAGATATTAGGGATTTAGTGTGGACGGCTATCGGGTGAGGACACTTGGGGACGATGAACGGATGCGCGTCCATTCAATACACGCGCGGACGGACGGCCGGGATCGCGTCGGATCGAGAAGACGCAACGATGACAGCGGGCCCCGGAGCGCTGAGTCAGATGGCGGCGTCGAATGGGAGCGCGCCACGCGGCGTTTCGGAGCTGCCGAGGTTGACGCGGCGCCGCGTGGATAAATAGAAAATTAGGGATTTTTCTGATTTATTTAATTCCCTAAACTTCAAAAATTCATAACTTTGTGTAGAAAAATCATAAAAATAAAATAAAAATACCCTCTTGCTCAGTGAACAGAGGAGAATAATGTGGAAAAGAAATTATTTAATTTCATTAAGTATTTTATTTTTAATAATTTATTTACTCTCTGCATATTTTTAATTCTCCATGCATGTATACAATTCACCATGGCATGAGACCCTAGGGCTTTTGAAGCCTCTGAATTTGGGAACATTCTCTAAATTTTCCAAAGTCAGAGGCCATCCTATGAAAAGTTATTGATTTTCAAATTCATGTTACTTGTTTTGAGTATTTTAATTTCAATAAATAGCATGTTGTGAAATAAATTCTAGGAAAATTTGGTGATGTTCCTTATGACCGAGAGGACCACTAGGAAAAATAGGTTTTGAGTTAGTTCATTTAAAACAACCCTAATTGGCTTAAACACCCAAAATGGATCTCTAATTAATTACGAGCTAACCAAACATCAAATTGACTTGAAATCAATTCTCCACTGACCTTTAGGATCAGAGGAACCCACCATAAAAATTTGAGGTCAATTGGACTTGGTTAGCCCTACTAATTGGGTTGATTAATCCATTAATCCATTTTAAATTTAAAAAATTCATAACTTTCAAAATATCTTTCAAAAATTCGCCAAATTGGTTTTGGAGCCTCTCTGATATTAGGGGAATTTAAGAAAATTAAAATTTCAATTTTCTAAAAAAGTTGATTTTTAATATTATTTTAATATTTTAATAATTAAAAAATAATAAAAATCACAAAAATAATAAAATTCACCAAAATGTCACATTTTAAATTTTAATCATTTAGGAACAAACCCCATATTTTTCTTAGGTCTATTTAGTGAGATATTAAATTTTAAAGCTCTAGCGTAATTTTAAAATTAAAAAAAAAATGTATTTTCTAGCATTTTCACTAAAAATAATTATAATAAATCATAGAAAAATCAGAAAATTGCAAAATTTGATTCTCTGATTTCCTTGATATTAGAGAGATTTTTGAAAAATATAAAATTTATTTTTTAACATTTATTTTATTTTTTAAATTAATTAACACTCCAAAACTCAAAATAATTATAATAAAAATAATATAATTCAAAAAATCACCAAAATTGATCCAAGTGGTCCTCTGGTCATTAGGAATGTCCCCTAATTTTTTTAAGGATAGAAACTTTCCCTTGGTCATGTTATTAAATTTTCCTTGGAAATCTCTATTTTCTACCAAAAATAATTATATAAATATATTAAATACAGAAAAATCACATTTTCTTCTCTCATGTCTTTGTTGACATATGAGTGAAGTCACATAAAAATTTCAAGTTCATTTGAGTTCAATTTAGTGAGTTATGAAATTATTAAGCTTAAAGGGTAAAGTGGTAATTAAAATTTTTAATCCTTAATTAAAACTTTAGGTTTAATAAAAAATTAACAAGTAAAATATTTGATCCTAATCTGATTTGGATGATTGAAATTTAAATAATTAAAGGGTAGAAACCCATTAAGCAATTAAAAATAATTAAACCTTAATTAAATAATTGATTAAATTTGGAAGTATAATAAAATTGGAATTATTAAAATAGGGATATTATTAGGAAGAGATTTATTCTTTAATTTAAAATTCTCTAAATTAATCATCTCATTAATATTCAATTCTTAATTAAAATGATAACTCAAATTCAAAAGATTAAAAGACTTAATCATTAAACTAAAATTAAATTATTAAACTCTTTTAAAATTTTAATTAAAATTAAAAAAAATAAATTAAATTAAAAATTAAATTAAATTAAGTAAATTGAATTGAATTAACTTAAATTAAATTAAATTAAAAAAACAAATTAAATTAAATTAAATGAATTAAATTAAATTAAATTAAATAAATAAATTAAATTAAATTAAGTTAAACCAAATTAAAAATTAAATTAAATTAAATGAATTAAAATTAAATTAAATTAAATTAAATTAAATTAAATTAAATTAAATTAAATCAAATTAAATTAAAATTAAATCAAATCAAATTAATTTAATGTAACATCAAATCAAACTAAATTGAATTAAATTGAATTAAATTAAATTAAAACTCAATTAAATTAAATTAAATTAAATTAAGTTGAATTAAATATAATATCACCAAAGACATAAAGAATTCAAAATAAATCTAAAATAACTTGAACACTATTCCAAATTTAAATCCATTAATGGAAATTAAACTAAATCACAAACCATTTGAACACCAATTTGCCCTCGAAAGCTTTGGTTATTATAACTCCTAAACAGAACATTAAATGAAATGTTACTTCACCTATAGGATATTCAAATATCCTAGTTCACTGAGCAAGATAACAAAACTTGAGATCCTTGGACGATTAATTCATTTGTGTAATTGAATCCATTTGGACTTAAAAAAATTCTAGCAATATTGAAAACATGTTTAAGATTCTTCTTAAGCACTTCCTCAATATGATATGATATTTATAAGAAAAATTGAATTTAATTGTTCTTTGATGAAGAAAATCGTCTTCAAACAAAAACACAAGGATTCTAGACGTCATAGAAAATGACTAGCTATAGGATTAGGAATTTGGTAGAAAACCATAACCCTTACCTTAGCTTTACCTAGGAACTTGCTAAAATATTCTAATTGTGTTTTAAGTGCAGCTTGGGATGACGGGAAGACCCTCCGAGTACGCTTTTATTTTATTGCAATTTACTTTCTTGCAATTTACATTATTGCAATTTCATTAATCGCATCGCACTTACTTTTCTTGCATGATAAACAACTCGTTGCATGAAAACCCACACCTTTAGGATAGTCCCTAAAACTGAAACCAAAACTAAGTTAAAAGTCATTGCAAGATAAAATTCACCGCCACAACATTTCAAAATATAAAACAACTCGAAATTTAATCACAAACGAACACAAAACTATAATTACAACTAAATTAAAACGTCCTGTTGGATGATCGCGGAATACCTCGGATGATGTAACCTACGTGTTGCTAACGGGATTTCCCACGGTCTAAATGAAAGTGTGGAACTCATTCGGTTGAGTTTAGCAAATTCATTTGGACTAAGTGAATCCGATAAAAATAATGATACCGGAAGGATGGAACAGTGGGATCTTAACCGGTGTCGTTATAATCAACTTTAAGATTTGTTTTAATTAAAGTATTGAAAACACTTGGAAATTAAGATTTTCTCTAAACCAAAACACTTTTCTCAATCCCCTGATTTATGACTTCTAAAATTGAAACTCTGCAACAATAAGAAGCTCGGAGCATGGTGGGCAGCACGGCCATCGTCATCAGCAAAACCTGAGTCTACTTCAGCAAAACTTTCCTAGAATTAAATAACAAAGCCATAATACTTCGAGGTAGTTTGCCTAGTGAAACATAAAACCTCAAACTCTTCGTTAGGCACTTGCATTGCAAATTAAGCCCTAACCGGACTTAGGATTCCGAGGTAGTCGTCCGGTACGACAATAAACCCTCACATCTTCGAGGCTATTTGTTTGATTTTATCATACAAATATAAGCCCTAATTAATTAAAATTGGCAAGATCAAAACATTTAAATAAATATTAGGACTTTCCTAAACTCAAGCCAAACAATAGGAAAGTCGGGAAATTACCGAAGTTCGCTTCGAATCTGTGATTTCTCCTACTTTTCTTCCTTTGAATTCTCAAAACAAAATGTTCCAAACTTGATCCATTCCCTATTGAAATTTCAAAATTCAATCCCTTGAAAACTTAAACTTTGAAATCCTTGAGAGCAGAATTATTGATTATTATCGAGAGTTTTCTTAGGTGATTCCCGTCACTTAAGATGTAATTAACTATAGAGGCTTGCCCTTATAGGGAATTTTAAAGAACCCGAGTAATATAAACCCCGTTTAATGCTTTCATATTAAGCGAGGGAATTTGTCGGCTTATAAAATTGGTTCGCAGACCAAACGGATGTCACAAATCTTCTAGTTTATTTAATCGAGCCCCACCGTCAAGCAGTGTGTCTATCCTTAGGGATAGATACACGGTTTGTGGTGCGGTGCCCGTTTATATAAACTATTTGGGATGTGAGATTTGTTTAATCTCATATCTTAAAACCTTCAAATTTAAAATTATTTTCAAAGTCAAATACTACTTTTCAAAATTATTTATTTAAATTAAATTAAAATTCGCCGACAACTTCGTTAGGCAGTCTTTAAGTGTCAATTTTAGTCTTTAGAGTCTTAATTAGTGAGTTAGTGAGTTTTTAGCGAGTCTTCGTCATGACTTGGAAGGAAGAGTCAAAGGAACTCGCGAGGAGTCTCGTCATGGGATAAATCGAGATAAGTATTTATATTTATTGTTTTTAACTTTAAATGAAATCCATGCTTAGTTTAGTTCCCAAGCATTCTGAGTAGTTAATTTAGTCTTTCTCCTCGTTTATGAAATTAAGTGACTAGATGAACTAAAAATAGAAGTACTTTTAAATATTAATAAATTGTGATAATTTTTACTTAAAACTTAATTTACTTTCAAACTAGCCATTTGATTTGTTAAAATGTGTTGATTATCAACTATAGTAAAAATTACATCTGATATTCGGGGAATTCAAAAGCCTTGGAAGGAGGGTGCAAATAAATAGGGAAATAATATCACTCGGGCGTAGAATTGAGCATTTTAGTGTGACGGACTAAAATATTCAATTCGGTCCTATTGTTCGAGAGCCGAAGTGTAGATGTTAGCCCTCGTGCGAGGGGAACGCGGGAGCTCGAAGTGGCAATCGGTATCCTCCCGACTTAGCCACAGATTCGAGTAATCAAACATAGGATTAGTCAATATTCTTTACACCTAGACCAAAGGGTAAAGAATAGGAATGCTCCTATTTGTCACAATACCTTAAAATTATCTATTTAAATTCATCAATCACTTAAATTTATAAACAAGGGGAAAGATACTTTTTCTGAATAGTTAATACTTATTTAGCAATTAGTTTAATTTCCTGCACTTTCAATACGTATTAATTTTCTACTTAGTTAAGTTACTTAATTAAAATACTTAGTTTACTTTATTGTGCTTAAATTTAGAATTCCAAATTTTTGTATACTATTTTAAAATTATTATTATTATTATTTTAAAATTAGTTGTTATTTAATTTTCTATTTCCCTATGGGATCGATAACCAGAACTCCACTACAGCCCTGTATTACTTGATACGATACGTATACTTGCGTAGCATCCACAACATAAACTATTACAATTCTATACATATAATATCGCGGGGTCAAGTTTTTGGCATCGTTGCAATTAAATTAAAAATATCATAATATAAAATTGTGGGTCAATTCTCCATTCTTTTTTAGTCGATTCCAATGCATGTTAGCCATATAGATGTGTTTGTCTCATCGAGATGAGTTCATAGAGCCCAAGATCATGTAATTTTGTGGAGTATTGAGTGAGATCTTAGGGTTAGAAGGTGGATGACTCTCGGGGCGCACCCGTCGTAGACGATGACCAACCACCGTTAGATCGAGCGTGTATTGGATGGACAGCTAGGATCACGCCAGATGAGAGCTGGGAACGAAACCGCAGGCCGCGTAGCATCCTAGTTAGATGGCAGCGTCAAATGGCGGAGCGACACATGTGCTTTCGACCCGGACGAGGATGATGCGGCGCTGACTGGTTTTAGTAGATAAATAGGAATTTTTTGAATTTATTAAATACCCAGAACTTTGAAAATTCATATGTTTGCATAGAAGAATCACAAAAATAAAAGAAAAATACCCTCTTCCTCAGTGAATAGAGGAGAATAATGTGGAAAAAGAATTAAGTTGTTTTGTTAAGTATTTTTTTAATTAATTTAATAATGTTTTAAGTATTTCAATTCTCCATTCATGCATATAATTCACCATGGCATGAGACCATAGGACTTTTGTAGCCTCTGTTCTTGGGAACATTCCTTGAATTTTTCAATACCAGAGTCCATCTCTGTGGCAAGTTGTTGATTTTTCAAGCTTAGGTGTCCGCTTTGATGTTTTAATTCTAATAATTTGCATGTTGCTTAGAAAATTCTAGGAAAATTAGGGGAAGTATCTTAGGACTAGAGGACTCTAGGAAAGTTATGGTTTGACTTAATTCTTTAAAAATAACCCTAATTAGCCTAAACACTCAAAACTAAACTTTAATTAATTAGGAGTAACCACACATCAAAATCACATGAAAATAATTCTCCACTGTCACTTAGGATGTAGAAGACCTCACATAAAAATTTCAAGTCAATTGGAAATAATTTAAATTATTAAATGAATTATTTAAGTTGTATGGACATTTTTAAAATTAAAAAATTCATACCAAAATACACTTTAAAAATTCACCAAATTGGTTTTGTGGGCTCTCTGATATCAGAGGAGTCTAACAAAATTAAAATTGGAATTTTATAAAAATTTTCATTTTTAACCATATTTTTAATATTTTAATAATTAAAAAATTTAAAAAATCACAAAAATATTGAAATTCATAAAAATGTCATATTTGGTCCCCTAATCACTTAGGAACCACCAAGTATTTTTCCTAAGTCCCTAGGTTAAGATATTGAATATTAAAGGCTTAAGGCATTTTTTAATATTAAAAAATGTATTTTCTAACCTTTTCACCAAATTAATTCTAATAAATCAAAGAAAAATATGAAAAATATTAAATTTGTTTTTTTGGACTGCTTGAGTTTAGAGGGGCTTATGAAAAATGTAAAACCCATTTTTAAACTTTAATTTTATTTTATAATTAATTAATACTCCAAAATTCAAAATAATTATAATAAATAAATTATAATTCAAAAAATCACCAAAATTGGTCTAAATGGTCCTCTGGTCAGTAGAGACATCCCATAATTTTCTTAAGGATAGAAACCTTACCTTGGTCATGTTATTGAATTTTCATTGAAAACCTTTATTTTCCATAAAAATAATTATTAAAATAAAATTAAAAATAGAAAATCATATTTTCTCCTCTGATATTCTAATTGACCCATGATTATGGTGACATAAAAATTTCAAAGTCATTTGAGTTATATTTAATGAATTATGAAGTGAACAAGCCAAAGGGGCAAAAATGGTAATTATTGAAATTTAGCCTAAATCAATATTTAGGCTTAATTATGGGTAATGGGTAATGAATGATCCTAATTAATCTCCTTAGATGATTGAAACATGAGGAATTAAAGGGTAGAAACTCATTTATCACTTTTCCAACATAAACAAGATGGTCATAATTTATTAAATTATTAAGAATTGGAAGTTAATTAAAGGAGAATGTATTAAGTGAAGCGGTTTAATCTTGGAAGATATTAACTTATTTATCTAAACCCCTAATTAATGATAGAAATCAAATACCACTTAATATTAATTTAATAACTCATTAATAAAAACTAATATAAATTAAATAATCAAATTAAAATAATTTCTAAGATAAATTAAATAACCAAATTAAAATAATTTCTAAGATAGTTCAATTTTAAAATAAAATAATTAATTAAATAAAAAATAATTTTAAAAAATGACATGATTAATTCAAAACAATTCAAATTAAATATAATTAAATTTAAACAATTTTAAAATAATTTAATCAACTTTAAATTGAAATTAAATTAATGCAACTAAATTAAAATCAACTTCAAACCAAAAAAATTAAATTAAATATAACTAAAATTAAAGTTAAGATAATTTTAAAATAGCTAAGTCAACTTTTGAAATTACACAATCAAATTGAAATAACATAAGACAGCTATAATTAAACTAAAATATTACAACTAATTTGAATCAATCTTAAAAAAACCAACTTAAATCTAAATAAGATGGTTAAGTTTCTTAATAACCTAACCTGCCCTAAAGGCTTCCACCCACATAATTCTTAAATGGAGTATCAAGTGAAATGTCACTTCACTCATCGGATAATCAAATGTTTAAGTTCACTGAGCAAGAAGCAAAACTTAACTAAATTCTTGGATGATTAATTCTCCTGTGCAATGAAATTCATTTGGACTCAAAATAATCTCAGAAGTGTTGAAAAGGTGTTTAGGACTTGTCCTAAGCACTTCCTCAATATGATGGGATGTTTTAGAAGAATAATTGAATGTAATTGTTCTTTGGTGAAGAAAATCATCCATAAAACACAAGAACCTAGACGTCATAGGAATTGACTAGCAATAGGATTAGGATTTTGATAGACAACCAGAACCTTTCCTTAGCCTTACCTAGGTGCTTTCCTTGAAATGTTTAAATGCTCTGACATGTTTTTTAAGTGCAGCTTGGAGTGACGGGAAGACCCTCCAGGTACGCTTTTACTTTATTGCAATTTACATACCTATACTGAACTTTACTTTTCTTGCATGTTAAACAAGAATGTCACCCTGCATGAAAATTGAAACTTTTAGGATAGCCACAAAACTGAAACCCAAAACAAAATTAAAAGTCACAACAAGATAAAATTCACCGCCACAACATTTAAAATATAAAATAACTCAAAATTTAATCACAAACAGAACAACAAAACCCCAACTACAACTAAATTAAAACGTCTTGTTGGAAGATCGGGAATACCTCGGATGATGTAACCTACGTGTTGCTAACGGGCTTTCCCATGGTCTAAATAAAAGTGTGGAACTCAATTAGTTGAGTTTAGCAAATTTATTTGGACTAAGTGAATTCGATAAAAATAACAGTGTCGGAATGATGGAACGTGGGATCTTAACCTGTGTTGTTATAACCAACTTTAAGATTCCCCTAACAAAATGTTAAAAACACCTGAACCTTATGACTTTTCTAGACCAAAACACTTCTCTCATCTCCTAATTTTCACTTTCTAAAACTAAACCTTTTGTAACAACAAGGAGCGTGGAGCATAGTGGGCAGCACAGCCATCGTCGTCAGCAAAACTGGAATCTACATCAGCAAAACCTTTCTTAGCATTAAATAACAAAGCCATAGGATTTCGAGGTAGTTTTCCTAGTGCAACCTAAATCCTCAACTTTTCGTTAGGCATTTGCAAAATCATATTATGCAAATAAGCCCTAACCGGTCTTAACATTTCGAGGTAGTCGTTTGGTACGACATAAACCATCACATCTTTGAGGCTATTTGTATGATCATATCATACAAATAGAAGTCCTAATTAACTAAAACTGGCAGGACTGAAACATTAAATAATTTTCTCAAATCGAAGCCAAACGATAGGATAGTTGGGAAGTCACCGAAGTTCACTTCAGGTCCGTGGCATCCCCTACTTCTCTTCCTTTGGACTCCTAAAATAAACTGTTCCAAATTTGAGCTATTCTCTATTGAAATTTCCAAAGTCCAATTGTTTGAAAACCTTAAACTTTGAAATTCTTGAGAGCAAAACCACTGATCATTATCGAGAGTTTTCTTAAATGATTCACGTCATTTAAGATGTAATTAACTATAGGGGCTTGCCCTTATAGGGAACTTTAAGAACCCAGGTAATATAAACCCTGCTTAATTCTTTTATATTAGTAGGGGAACTTGTCGGCTTATAAAATTGGTTCGCAGACCAAACAGATGTCACAATCTTCTAGTTTATTTAATCAAGCCCCATCATTAAGCAGTGTGTCTATTCCTCGGAATAGATACACAGTTTTTGATGCAGTGCTCGTTTATATAAACTATTTGGGATGTGAGATCGGTTTGATTTCATATTTTAAAATTTTCAAACATAAAATTATTTTCAAAGTCAAATGCTTCTTTCTAAAACTATATATATTTAAATTAAATTTAAAATTTAAAATTCGCTGACAACTTCTGTAGGCGACCCCTTTTCAAAACGCATAACCTAAAAAATAAGCCTTACATCTGCATAGTCGCAATTTGCAGCATGTTCTAACTTGTATTAGGATTCTAAGGTAGTCACTTGATGTAAAACCTCCTATCTTTCTAGGCTTTTTGTGTAAATCAACATTACATAAATCTAAGCCCTAATTAATAAAACTGGCAAGAGTTAACTTTTTTTTTTAAAAGAGCACTAATGGCTCCCATTTTATTCCATAAAAAATAAAGTTACAAAACCAAGAAAGAGGACCCACTCACACACCTACAATCTTAAAAAAGAAAAGATATAGGGTCCTCTTTCAAAAAAAAAAGAAAATACAACTCCACACCCACGACCAAACACAAATAACCAGTTATTATATTAGACACAACAAGAGCCTGTAAGTGAGAGCCAAGTTTAGCAATCCAATCAACAGCTTGATTTCCTTCCATTTTAGTATGATTCCAAATAATATTAAGCCCAGTAGCAAGAGATTGAATTCATCTAACATGCAAAATAATACTCCAATGGCAATTGAGATTAGTCTTACATATATTCCACAGATTGAAGGAGTCCATTTCCATAATAAGGTGAACCCAACCCTTCTTTCTAGCTATAAGTAAAGCAAAAAAATAGCTTTAGCCTCAGCTGCAATAGGGGACACAACCAACAAAGGAGCAGCAAACTAGTAAAGAATAGCACCCATCTAGTCTCTTCAAATACCACCTATCCCAGTAGAGTTTGGTTTCCAGAATCCATCAGTATTAATCTTTTTGAAAGGAGCAGCAGGTTTGCACCAACTAATATTACTCATATAAACTTTAGAAACATTAATAGGAATATTTAGATTACTAGTAATAGCATGAATATAGTTATTGTAATGCTCCTTGAGGACATTAACAGAAAGGCTCTTATATATATAAGAGTAAATCTGACAAATAGTTTGTTTAGAATGAAGCTGCATATTATTGAATTTAGCAGAATTTTTGGACATCCAAATAAACCATATAACAATAGAAGGTCGAGAACTTAAGAAAGCATGTTCTTTGGTATTCCAATCTATAAAGATATCATCAATAGAATTATAACCAGAGAAGGACTCCTGTCTGCCACATAGAGAATAAATACTTCTCCAAATGTCAAAATTATAACTGCAATTACCAAAAATATGCAAAGAAGATTCTTCAATATTCTGACACAGATAACACCTAGAGGCCAATCTAAGGCCTTTCAGCTTAAGTATGTCATCAGTAGGAATACAGGTATGAAACAGTCTCCAAATAAAAAAGGAAATAGATGGTTTAAACCATTTATTCCAATTCTAATCAAGATCAATTCTAGGAGAAATCTGCTCCTTAGAAGCAAAAATCTTAGTAATAGAGTCTCTCATATTCCCTTTTAGCATAGGCACATCATGTTTAAGAGGCATAATAGGAATATTGGAAATATAAATAACATCAGTATGATTAACCATATTGAATAGCTCAGGTAAATTCCATTAGAATTCACCTAGAAGTCTTTTACCTTAATATTAAGATCCTGAGGACCCCCATAGAAGGCCCCTAGAGAACCATTACCCATCCAGTCATCATACCAAAAAGCCACATCACCTTGACCCACTTCCCAGCACAATAAACCATCCACATGATAAGCAATTTTAAGCATCTCTTTCCACACAAAGGAATCATACTTAGAGGGAGAGATAGCAAGAGGATAAGAATTAGCACAGTACTTAGCAGTAAGTAAATAAGCTCAGATAAAATTGTTTTTTTTTAAATGAAACCAAAGTTTCATAAAGTTAAACTTGATGGTGTCAGATAGTTTACGAAAACCCAAACCACCAGAATTAACCGGCTTATAGATCTTATCCCAACTTTTTCAGTGTAAGCACCTCTTACCACAACCATCCCAAAGAAAACTATAAAACAAAATTTCCAATTACTTAATAAGACTTAGATGCATATTCATAACCTGGAGAATATACAGAGGAAGAGAAGTATGCTTTTAAGAAGAGTAATACGCCCTCCAAATGATAAAAATTTATTCTCCCAAGTATGAAGTCTCCCTCTCACTTTATCCAACAACTCAGAGAAAAGTTCCTTCCATTTAGAATTTTTATCAAGAGTAAAACCTAAAATAGGTAATTCAGCTCTACTACAACGACTAAATGAAGCAATCCAATGCTTTTAAGCATTGGAAATATACTTAGAACAGTAAAAATAACACTTAGAAGTGTTGAAACACAAACCTGAGACTTTGTGAAGATACATAATAAGCTGCCAGATTTTTTTAATAGATCTTTTATTAGCATTAGTAAAAAGAATGAGATCATCAGCAAAGCATAAATGGGAAATGCTCATTCCTTCTTTATGATTATAATTAAGAGTAGGGTACCTTGCATATAAATGATTAAAAGATCTAGAGAAATAATCAAAAGCAAGAATAACGAGATAAGGAGATAAAGGATCTCCCTGTCTAATACCTTTAGTAGCTTTAAAATGACCATGAGCATTACCATTAATAATTAAAGAATAATAATTATTATAAAGAATTTGGTATATAAGATTACATAACTCATAATTGAAACCATGAGCTTTCAGAACTTCCATCAGAAATTCCCACCTAATGGAATCAAACGCCTTCTTAATATCCATTTAAAAAAAAATTGTCCCCGCGTTTACTCCTATCATGATCTAACAATAACTTCTGCACAGTAAGGGCATTGTCCCCAATATATCTATCCTTAAGGAAAGCAGTTTGATTAAGAGAAATGATCTTACTTAAAATAGGTTGTATTCTCTTAACCATAATTTTAGAAATAATCATAGAGATTACAGTATTAATACTAATAGGTCTAGAAGAATCCCAAGTACTAGCACCATGCTCCTTAGGAATTAAAATAATATTAGACGTCTTAAAATACTTGGGCAAATCATTTTTCCGAAAAAAAATCCTGAATAGTAGGAACAAGCTTAGGATGAATAATATCCCAACTACCTTTATAGAATTCCACAGTGTAACCATCCTGCCCAACAGCTTTACTATCTTGCATGCTATTAAGAACAGCCTTAATCTCAACAACAGAAGGAAGATAAGTAAGATTAAGATTATGGAAGTTATTATTCTGAGTAAACAGATCAGCATTAAACTGATCAATACTACTCCCATCATTAGAAAATAATTGAGAGAAGAAATTAATCCCATCAATAATAATATCATTTACATTCATCAAGGTGTTACCATTCTTATTCTTAATGCTATAAATGATGTTTGTCTTCCTTCTATTCTTAATACAGGCATGAAAGAAAGCAGAATTCCTATTACCATCCAGAAAATTAGTCTTAGCAGCTTTTTGAGCATAGAATGATTCTTCCATATTTATAGCATTAGTAAGATCTTTTTGACCTTGAATGAATAATTCAACATTAATATGATTAAGACTATGTTGCAATTCCAAATCCTTAACTCTGTCCTC
This sequence comes from Papilionanthe hookeriana x Papilionanthe teres, assembly GCA_022702705.1. NCBI lineage: Eukaryota > Viridiplantae > Streptophyta > Magnoliopsida > Asparagales > Orchidaceae > Papilionanthe > Papilionanthe hookeriana x Papilionanthe teres. The sequence continues at coordinate 32,899 of JAKZJZ010000821.1, forward strand.
TGCATCAGCCACCATTTTACTAAGATGACCAAATATAGACCAATTCCATTTCCTAAGTACCTTAGCAAGATGTTTCTGTAGTATCAAGAGTTTGTGGCCTGAAGTAGAAGGCAAAAAAGGAAGTTTACTAATCATCCAATTTTCCTTCACACACTGAAGAAACATATTAAGAAAACAGAAATGATAGTTATTATTACATAAATTAGCAGTAACCTTCAATAAAACGGGAATATGATCAAAAGCAGCAAAAGCAAGATGTTGAACCTCATGACTACTAAAATTATTATGGTGGAAAATTTGAAAAGGGCTGAAGGAAGGTTGGAGGTTTCTTGGAGCTTTGATTGCTTGTTCTTGAAGGGCTTTTGCACAGTTTTTCCTTCGATCTAAATCTTGCGCTTAGTTTCCTGACTAAATGGCCAATTTGCTTAATCGACCATCTTTCCTTGAAGTTATGAAGGGCAACATGGAGGTTTCTACTTCTTCTTCTAATGCGTGTTTATTTCTTGTTGCTTTTAGGGATCAATTTGGAGAAGATGAATCTAATATTTTATTAAAGAAAGCTACAAAAAAGAATGGGAAACCAGCTCTGATCTTTAATGAGGAAGAAACAAATCTTCTTGCTGAACCTTTGAAATATACTTTGATAGGTAAATTTACCTATGCGCATCCAAAAATGAAAATCATTCGCAGGTACTTTACTGATTTGAATGTAATAGGGAAACAGAATGTGGGTTTAATTGATGGTCAAAATCTTATGATTAAATTAGAGAATGAAAAGGATTATACTTTGTTATTTGCGAAAAAGGTTGTCCATATTGAAAAGATATATATGAAAATTTTAAAATAGACAGTAGATTTCAACCCTAGGGAAGAACCACCGATTGTTCCTATATGGTTCAAATTTTTGGCGTTGAAATTACAATTTTATAATAAGAAAGTTTTATATTCTATTGGAAAAATTTTTTGATCACCAATTAAAATTGATATGGCTTCTGTTAATTACAATCGACCATCCAATGCTCGCATATTTATTGAAAGAGAAGTTATTTTACCTCTTCGTGATTTTGTTTGGCTTGAAGATTCCAGTTCAGGTTACTGGCAAGCCGTGAAAATGGAATATATTCTTCCTTATTGCAGTAAATGTCATATGTTTGGACATTGTCTTACTAATTGTTTTATTGTTCATCCTCATTTAAAAAGTAAGCAATATAAGTTTCTTGATTCTTTAAATAAGGGTAAGGATGTTAATCAGAATCAACTTTTACTGCAAGGAAATGAGAATAACACAGGATCTCTCAATCTTATGGAAACCAATGTTTCTGCAGTTCTTGATAAAGATTACTCTGAAAATGTTGCAAAGATTTCTTCTCCATGTTTTTCGTTAGATGCTCCTACTGAGCTACCTCATCAGCATGATGAATTGGCAATGAATGTTGTTGATAATAGGTTTGAGAATCAAAAAGTCTATATTTTAATAAACAATAACTTTGACATTATGCTAGACCCAATTATTGATAAAGTTATTGAAAATGTTGATATTTCTCTTACGCATTCCTATCAAGATGTTCAAGATGTTAAAATTGTTGATGAAGTGGGTATAGAATGTCATACTCTAAATAGGGCTGAGCTAGAGGATGAATTGATGGTTGATCTACCAAAAAAATACCCATTTTTATGCATTAATTATGATTCAATTCTTAAGGATATTATGCTTTAATGAAAGGTATTTTCATATTTTTGGATGTAGATGATTAAAAAGAGTCCAAGAAAGAAAACGAAGGAAAAAGGAGCAAAAAGGAGCAAAAATGGATCCTATAGAGCAAAATTTTGGAATTATTGGCCTGGAGCCTAGGCGCCAGAATCTGGCGCCTAAGCTTCAATTCGATACAGACGCTGTCAAGATTTTTTGATGACTTTGGGTAGTTATTTTGACGGTGTTAAGAGGTTATTGGAGCTTCTAGAAGAATGGAAGTTACTCCTAATATATAGGACATGTGATACAATGTATTTAGACACAAGGAAATGGTCAGGATCACGAAGAGATGCGTCTAAAGTGAAGAGGAACGAAAGACCTGGTCACGGAGTCCGTCGCCTAGGCGCCAGATCCCGGCTCCTAGGCGCGACAGTTACCTTCAAGAAGATACATTGAATTTGGATGAATTTTGAAGAGGTACCTTAAGCAACCCTTGATCAATTCAGAGCTCTATAAATATGAGCCTGTTGACCTCATTTTTGATGAGGTCTTCTCTTCTCTCTTTAGTACTTAGGATCTAGCCTTAGGCTTTTCCTTTGACTGTCTTAGAGGACTAGAATTGGGACCCGCCTTTTAGAAATTCAAACCACTTCTAAACTCCCTGCAAACTCCACAAACTTGACCATAGACCCCTAATCACCTAGAGGGTTGAAATCAAATGTGGAAGTTTAAAGGATGAGTTCCTATAAGACTCTTTGGCCTTAGGACTACCCTGGGTGGCCTGGTCTGGTGAAGGGGCTGACTTACACTACACTTACACACTACATTTCCACACACTTCCTAAAACCACACCCACACCCAACTTAACCTCCTGACTCATGTAGGTGATTCACATGGATGGTCCTTAACCCCTAAGCCCTCGGGTAAGAGGGTTAGGAACAACATAGTGAATGCCTCAAATGAGTCCTCTCATGGCTCATATGGGCTTGAAATGGCTTCATGGCTCAACCAAAATGATTTCTTTCCACCTAGGTTTACCCAATCTTCAATTTCCCAAATTTTCAATTTTTTGACCCCCGGACCCTACACCTACTAAACCTACCCAAAACTCTCGAAATTACCCAAATTTTCGCAAAATTTCCAAATTACCCAAAATTTTCCAAAATCAATCCCAAACATCTCCACATCACTCAAATTGATCATCCATACCCAAAAATACCAAAGATTCCAAAAATACCCCCAATACCCTCCAAATACCCAAAATACCCTTCTTGGCCTAAAAATCCAAAAATTCAAAAAATTCCCAGAAAATTCCAGAAAATCCTAAATATTCCCAATTTCATTTTGTCCAACTACACCATGGGCCAATTTTGTCAATTTACCCTACTTTTGTCAAAACCCCCAAATCGACCCATTTTAACCCAAAGTGAACCCAATGTTAAACCAAACCTATCCAATTGACCCAAATTCTGGTCCAATTCAATTCTAAACTTCAATTCAACATTCCCAATACCAATTTAGACCAAATCCAAGTCCAATTTAATTGACATTTGGATCCAATTTCACTTTGGGCCTTAAAGCCCAAATTTGGACCCATGACCCAAACTTAGCCCAAACTAACCCAATTCAACTCCAATTAACCCCAAATCTTTTCTAAATCTTCCTTAACATCCCCATAAACAAAACACTAACATGATTTGCCCAGGATTTTGACCCAAACCCCACTCAAATTCAACCCAAAATCAAAAAGCCCAATTTCGACCTAAACCCAAACCTAACCCAAATAGGCCCAAACCTCAAAATCAAAACCCAACCAAAGCCAAAACCTCTTTGAAACACTCCCATAAACATTTCTCAACATTTATTTTACATCAATTTCAACCCTAGCCCAACATTGGCCCAAGTTAGCCCAATTTGACCTACATTGGCCCATTTACCAAATAAACCCAAATTCAACCCAATTCAAACCCAAACCACCTTAAATCTATTTCAAATTATTCATGAAGCATCCCTAAACCAAAACCAACAACTATTTGGCCCAAACTTCTACAAAAATTCCCATCCATGAACACATCCTTAAACTTAAAAGCCCACTTCCCTTAAACCTTCTTAAAAACCCATCTTCATTAAATTTTAAAAGCCCAAATCATCCTAAAGCCCACAAAACACTTCCCTCATCCCCTGATTTATGATTTCTAAAACTAAACCTCTGCAACAACAAGGAACTTGGAGCATGGTGGGCAGCACGGCCATCGTCGTCAGCAAAACTTGAACCTACTTCAAAGAAAACTTTTCTAGAATTAAAATAACCAAGCCATAGGACTTCGAGGTAGCTCGCCT
>JAKZJZ010000822.1:0-36897 GCA_022702705.1 Papilionanthe hookeriana x Papilionanthe teres
TTAATATCTAAACCATTTTCTGATGCTTATGCTTTAATTGAAGAAATGGCTACTAATAATTTTCAATGGCATTTTGAAAGGTTAAATCCTAAAAAGATAACCAGTGTTTATGAGAATGATGCTTTTATAATGTTAGCAAATCAAGTTGCTGCTGTATCAAGGAAGATAGACCAATTTGGGATGAATTTTTCTCAGCCAATCTCATGATTGATGAAAATTCATTAGGCCAAATTGTTGATTCTTATTCTTACCAGAAACTATGAATGCTATAATCAAACCTAACAACCCATATTCCAACTATTATAACCCTGTCGGCATATTTTTAGGTTGTGTGTTATTTTAAAGGGGGGGTCGCCTAACAGAAGCTGTCGGCGAATTTTTAATTTAATTAAAATAAATAATTTAAAAAGTAGTATTTGATTTCGAAAATAATTTTAAATTTGAAGGTTTTAAGATATGAGATTAAACCGATCTCACATCCCAAGTAGTTTATATAAACGAGCACCGCACCACAAACCGTGTATCTATCCCTAAGGATAGACACACTACTCGACGCGTGGGGCTCGATTAAATAAACTAGAAGATTTGTGACATCCGTTTGGTCCGCGAACCAATTTTATAAGCCGACAAAATTCCCTACTTAATATGAAAACATTAAACAGGGGTTTATATTACTCGGGTTCTTTAAAATTCCCTATAAGGGCAAGCCCCTATAGTTAATTACATCTTAAGTGATGGGAATCACCTAAGAAAACTCTCGATAATAATCAATAATTCCGCTCTCAAGGATTTCAAAGTTTAAGATTTTCAAGGATTGAATTTTGGAATTTCAATAGAGGAATGGATCAAGTTTGGAACATTTTGTTTTGTGAATCCAAAGGAAAAAAGTAGGAGAAATCACGCATTCGAAGTGAACTTCGGTAATTTCCCGACTATCCTATTGTTTGGCTTGGATTTAAGAAAGTCCTAATATTTATTTAAATGTTTTGATTTTGCCAATTTTACTTAATTAGGACTTATATTTATATGATAGAATCATACAAATAGCCTTGAAGATGTGAGGGTTTATGTCGTACCCAACGACTACCTCGGAATCCTAAGACCGGTTAGGGCTTAATTTGCAATGCAAATGCCTAACGAAGAGTTGAGGATTTATGTTGCACTAGTGCAAATTACCTCGAAGTCCTATGGCTTGGTTGTTTAGTTCTAGGAAAGTTTTGCTGATGTAGATTCAAGTTTTGCTGACGACTATGGCCGTGCTGCCCATCATGCTCCGAGCTCCTTGTTGTTGCAGAGGTTTAGTTTTAGAAATTATAAATCAGGGGATGAGAAAAGTGTTTTGGTTTAGAGAAAATCTTGATTTCCAAGTGTTTTTTTTTTATGTTTTAATTATAACAAATCTTAAAGTTTATTATAACGACACCGCTTAAGATCCCACGGTTCCATCCTTCGGCATCATTATTTTTATCGGATTCACTTAGTCCGGATGAATTCGCTAAACTCAACTCGAATGAGTTCCACACTTTCATTTAGACCGTGGAAATCCCGTTAGCAACACGTAGGTTACATCATCCGAGGTATTCTCGATCATCCAACAGACGTTTTAATTTAGTTGTAATTGTAGTTTTGTGTTCCGTTTGTGATTAAATTTTGAGTTGTTTTATATTTTGAAATGTTGTGGCGGTGAATTTTATCTTGCAATGACTTTTAACTTAGTTTTGGTTTCAGTTTTAGGACTATCCTAAAGGTGTGGGTTTTCATGCAACAATTGTTTATCATGCAAGAAAAGTAAGTGCAATGCAGTTAAATAAATTGCAATAATGTAAATTGCAAGAAAGTAAATTGCAATAAAATAAAAGCGTACCTAGAGGGTCTTCCCGTCATCCCAAGCTACACTTAAAATACAATTAGAATATTTAAGCAAGTTCCTAGGTAAAGCTAAGGGAAGGGTTATGGTTTTCTACCAAATTCCTAATCCTATAGCTAGTCATCTCCTATGACGTCTGAGTTCTTTGTGTTTTGGTTTAAGGACGATTTTCTTCATCAAAGAACAATTAAGTCCAATTGTTCTTATAAATGTCCTATCATATCGAGGAAGTGCTTAAGAATAATCTTAAACATCTTTTCAATATTTTCTAGGATCGTTTTAAGTCCAAATGGGTTTAATTATACAAATGAATTAATCATCCGAGAATTCAAGTTTTGTTGTTATCTTACTCAGCTGAACTAAGACATTCGAATATCCTATAAGTGAAGTAACATTTCATTTAATGTTCGTTTAGGAGTTATAATAACCAAAGCTTTCGAGGGTAAATTGGTATTCAAATGATTCGATTTAAGTTAAAGGGTTTAAATTTGGAATAGTGTTCAAGTTGCTTTATATTTAATTTCTTTCTGTTTTAAGTGTTGTTATTTAATTCAATTTAATTTAATTTAATTTAATTTAATTGAAGTTTTAATTTTAATTTAATTTAATTCAATTTAGTTCGATTCGATGTTAAATTAATTTAATTTGATTTGATTTAATTTTAATTTAATTTGATTTAATTTAATCTAATTTAATTTACTTAATTTAATTTAATTTAATTTAATTTAATTTAATTTTAATTCATTTAATTTAATTTAATTTTTAATCTTCTTATTTAATTTGATTTAATTTGTTTATTTAATTTAATTTAATTTAATCTTTAATTTAATTTAACTTTTAATTTTAATTTAATTTAATTTAATTTAATTCAATTTAATTTACTTAATTTAATTAAATTTTTAATTTAATTTTTAATTTAATTTTATTTTTAATTTTAATTGAAAATTTTTAAAAGAGTTTAATAATTTAATTTTAGTTTAATGATTAAGTCTTTAATGTATTTTAAATTTTAGTTGTCATTTTAATTAAGAATTGAATATTAATGAGATAATTAATATAGGGATTTTTAAATTAAAGAATAAATCTCTTCCTAATAATATCCCTATTTTAATAATTCCAATTTTATTATTCTTCCAAATTTAATCAATTATTTAATTAAAGTTTAATCATTTTAAATTGCTTAATGGGTTTCTACCCTTTAATTATTTAAATTTCAATCATCCAAATCAGATTAGGATCAAATATTTTACTTGTTAATTTTTTTATTAAACCTAAAGTTTTAATTAAGGGTTAAAATTTTAATTACCATTTTACCCTTTAAGCTTAATAATTTCATAACTCACTAAATTGAACTCAAATGAACTTGAAATTTTTATGTGACTTCACTCATATGTCAATAAAGACATGAGAGGAGAAAATGTGATTTTTCTCGTATTTAATTTATTTATATAATTATTTTTCGTAGAAAATAGAGATTTTCAAGGAAAATTTAATAACATGACCAAGGGAAAGTTTCTGTCCTTAAGAAAATTAGGGGACATTCCTAATGACCGAGAGGACCACTTGGACCAATTTTGGTGATTTTTTGAATTATATTATTTTTACTATAATTATTTTAAGTTTTGGAGTGTTAATTAATTTAAAAATAAAATAAATGTTGAAAAATAAATTTTATATTTTTCAAAAATCTCTCTGATATCAAGGAAATCAGAGAAGCAAATTTTGCAATTTTCTGATTTTTCTATGATTTATTATAATTATTTTTGTGAAAATGCTAGAAAATACATTTTTTTTAATTTTAAAATTACCTTAAAGCTTTAAAATTTAATGTCTCACTAAATAGACCTAAGAAAAATGTGGGATTTGTTCCTATGTGATTAAAATTCAAAATGTGACATTTTGGTGAATTTTATTATTTTTGTGATTTTTATTATTTTTTAATTATTAAAAATATTAAAATATTATTAAAAATCATCTTTTTTTAGAAAAATTAAAATTTTAATTTTCTTAGGTTCCCCTGATATCAGAGAGGCTCCAAAACCAATTTGGTGAATTTTTGAAAGGTGTTTTAAAAGTTATGAATTTTTAAAGTTTAAAATGGCTAAGTGGCTTAATCAACCCAATTAGTGGGGCTAACCAAGTCCAATCGACTCTCAAACTTTTATGGTGGATTCCTCTGATCCTAAAGGTCAGTGGAGAATTGATTTCAAGTCAATTTGATGCATGGTTAACTCTAATGAATTAAAGACCTATTTTGGGTGTTTAAGCCAATTAGGTTGTTTTAAATGAACTAAGTCAAAACCTATTTTTCCTAGGGTTCTCTAGTCATAAGAAACATCACCAAATTTTCCTAGAATTTATTTCACAACATGCTATTTATTGGAATTAAAATACTCAAAACAGCAACATGAATTTGAAAAATCAATAACTTTTTATAGGGATGGCCTCTGACTTTGGAAAATTTAGAGAATGTTCCCAAATTCAGAGGCTTCAAAAGCCCTATGGTCTCATACCATGGTGAATTGTATACATGCATGGAGAATTAAAAGTATGCAGAGAGTAAATAAATTATAAAAAATAAAATACTTGGTGAAATTAAATGATTTCTTTTCCACTTTATTCTCCTCTCGTTCACCGAGCAAGAGGGTATTTTTATTTTATTTTTCTGATTTTTCTACACGTAGTTATGAATTTTTGAAGTTTAGGGAATTAAATAAATCAAAAAATACCCTAATTTTCTATTTATCCACGCGGCGCCAACTCATCCTCGCATCTCCGAAACGCCGCGTGTCGCGCTCCCATTCGACGCCGCCACCCGAGTCGGCAGCCCGGGCCCCGCGGTTCTCGTACCGTCTCCCGGTCCGACGCCATCCGAGCCGTTCGTCCGCGCGTGTATTGAATGGACGCGCATCCGTTCATCGTCCCCGAGCGTCCTCACCCGAGAGCCATCCACACTAAATCCCAAAGATCTCACTCGATACTCAATGGATTTTCATGTTCTTATGCTCTATGGATTCGTCTTCAAGAGAAGAACACATCTATACTAGCTATCATGCATTGAAATTAAAGCATTCGAAATGGAGAATCTCTAGAAGCTCGGGATGAAAAATTAGCTCATACCTTTGCTCGCAGAAGTGTGGCTTCAATCCGAGAGTTGTTGCACCTTCGATCGGATCCCGGCAAGCTCCGCATGAAGTCTCCCGGTCCGGTGAATTGTCTAGGTGTGATTTCGACCAAGCCCGATCACAAAGCTTGGAGGCCGGAGCAACCGGGTGGCCCGGAGATGGGGCTTTTGCCGGTGGACACCTTCCCTCGGTCCGGTGAAGGTGTAGAACCAATCAATTTGGGGATCGGCTCACCGCGGAGAAGTGTCCTTGTTTTGGGTGGAATTTCGCCTGGGAAATCGGATTTTATCACGTGGGGATTAGGGAAAATCGACACTCGGGGCTCAACCGCTCTAAGGGTGGAGAAGGGTTTGGAACAATTTTGGCAGTAGTTTCGGCAAGGTTTGTGTAACTCTTCTCCATGGCCGCGAGGGTGAGGGGTTTGAAATAGAGAGGCTGCGAGAGCCTTCCAGGGGAGCCGAGGCATGGGATCACCTGCCTCGGTGAGGAGAAGAATAGCCATAGTGACCATTTGGCATGTGGGCGGCTCGACAAGTGGGAATTCCAAACTTCGGCTCCTCCCAAGGTCTCGGCCATGGTGTTTTCCGGCGATCCAGTACCACCGGCCGGCAGGCATGGGTCACCCTCGTGTCCAGAGCGTCGTGGTCGGAGGTTTGTGCAATCAATCGGCAATTGCCATGTGTAAAGGCTTTCGACTTAAAATGGAATGGGGAGGGGGTCATTTTGGCCTTAATTTGGTCAACCCATTGGTTTGGGTTGGGTGCACCTCCCCATGGCCTGATTTTGGGCTGAGAGGATCAGCTGGGTCGCCAAGGGAGAGTGGTGTGGTCTCTATCCATGATGAGGCGGCTAAACATGGTTTAGTGTGTAACATGCTTAAGGTAAAAAATGCTTAATGAAAGATTAGGAAAGGGGCCCCTCCTTTTACCATTAATGGCATGGTTACATGTCAAGCCTTCCATGGCTTCATGTGGCTTCGTCCATGGCTTCGCATGGCTTGTCTTCGCTTCGTGGAAAGTTGAAGTCAATTTCATGGAAATGGTTTTAAGAATTTTGGATATTTTGGTGAAAATTTGCATGAAGCTTGATTTGGAATGGTTTAATTGATGATTTTGAAACTTAGGGGTGATTTTGATTAAATGGATGATGAGGGAAAATGCCATGTGGGCTTTGGATGGATTTGGGCTTTTGAATGCGGTGAAGTGGGCTTTTAGGAAAGTTTAAGGGGAATGGGCTTTTTGATTTTAGGATGGGCATTTGGGTAAAGATTTTGTGAAGAACTTTGTCAAATAAATGTCATAATTGGTTTAGGGATGTTCTATGAAGGGCTTGGAATCAATTTGGTGTGATTTGGAGTTGAATTGGTTTGAATCTGGATTTATTTGGTAAGTGGGCCTATGTAGGTCAAATTGGGCTAACTTGGGCTAATGTTGGGCTAGGGTTGAAATTGATATAAAATCAATGTTGAGAAATGTTTATGGGAGTGTTTCAAAGAGGTTTTGACTTTGGTTGGGCTTTGATTTTGGGGTTCGGGCTCATTCGGGTTAGGTTTGGGTTTAGGTCAAAATAGGGCCTTTTAACTTTGGGTTGAGTTCGAGTGGGGTTTGGGTCTAAATTTTGGGCAAATCATGTTAGTATTTTGTTTGTGGGAATGTTAAGGAAGATTTAGAAAAGATTTTGGGTTAATTGGAATTGAATCGGAGTGAGTTCGGGTTAGGTTTGGGTCATTGTTCCAAATCGGGCTTTAAGGCCAAAAGTGAGATTGGATCCAAATGTCAATCAAATTGGGCTTGGATTTGGTCTAGATTGGTATTTAGGATATTGAATTGAAGTTTAGAATTGAATTGGACCAAAATTGGGGTCAATTGGGCAGTTTGGTTCGACATCGGGTTCACTTAGGGTTAAAATGGTCAAATTGGGGTTTTGACAAAAGTAGGGTAAATTGACAAAATTGGCCCATGGTGTAGTTGGACAAAATGAAATTGGGAATATTTGGGATTTTCTGGAATTTTCTGGGAATTTTCTAAATTTTTGGATTTTTAGGTCAAGAGGGGTATTTTGGGTATTCTGGAGGGTATCGGAGGTTTTCTTGGAATTTTTGGTATTTTTTGGTATGGATGATCAATTTAAGTGATGTGGAAATGTTTGGGAATGATTTTGGAGAATTTTGGATAATTTGGAAATTTTGAGAAATTTGGGTAATTTCGTGTTTTCAGTAGAGCTAAGCGTGTAGTGGTCCCGGGGTCAAAAATCGAAAATTTAGAAAATTGAAGATTGGGTGGATGTAAGTGGAAAGAAGTCATTTTGGTTGAGCCATGAAGCCATGTCAAGCCCATGTGAGCCATGAAGGGACCCATTTGAGGCATTCACTATGTTGTTTCTAACCTCTTAGCCAAGGGCTTAGTGGCTAAGGACCATCCATGTGAATCACCCACATGAGTCAGAGGTCAAGTTAGGTATAGGTGTGTGAAAGTGTAGTGTGTGTGTAAGTCGGCCCCTTCACTGCACCAGTGCCACCTGTGGCGGCTCCTAAGGCCAAAGAGTCCTATAGAACTCATCCTTTAAACTTCCACATCCGATTTCAACCCTCAGGTGATTAGGGGTCTACAAGTCAAGTTTGTGGAGTTTGCAGGAGTTAAGAAGTGGTTTGAATTTCTAAAAGGTGGGTCCCAATTCTAGTCCTCTAAGATAGTCAAAGGAAAAGCCTAAGGCTAGATCCTAAGTACTAAAGAGAAGAAGAGAAGACCTCATCAAAAATGAGGTCAACAAATGGACCCCTAATAAGTGTGGTGAGCCGACGGAGCACACCGCGCGTATCGGTGTTGACCGAAGCGATCAACAAAACCAACACAAACATCCAAGTGACAAACTTAGGATGAAATAGAGGAGTTTTCACTGGGAGTAGCAAGTATATCTCTCGAAACCGGAGATTCCTAAACTCTCGCTAGGGAAAGGAAAAGGAGGTGAATCCCAAATCACATGACTCTGGGGAATTTCGATTTAGATTTTATTTTGTTTCAATTTAAGTTTTGATGTGTGAGTTTAGATTTTAGTTCGGAGTTTCAATTTAGATCGAAGTTTGTCAAGATTAATTTGAAGGATTCGATTCGAAATGAAAATTGGAATTCGAGGTCAGTAGATGTAACATCTTCAACCTCGAAAGAAAATTGAATTGATCGGATTGAATCATTGCAATGAGGAGAGATCTCGAGTAATACGGTATTGGATATAAAATCCTTAACCTCAAAAGTTTGATTTTGATGTATTTCATCGCAATAAGGAAAGAATCTTAAAGCAATGCAGTCTCTGATGTAAATCCTCAACCCAAAAGTTTGAATTTCGATGTATTTCAAAGGCAATAGGAAAAGAATTCTAAAGCAATGCAAGTCCTCGGATGTAAAATCCTCGACCAAAAAGTTTGAATTTTGATGTACTTCAGGCAATAGGAAGAATCCTAAGCGAAGGCAGTCTGATGTAAAATCCTCGACCCAAAAGTTTGAATTTGATGTATTTCAAAGGCAACAGAAAAGAATCCTAAAGCAAAGGCACTTGGATGTAAAATCCTCGACCCAAAAGTTCGAATTCGATGTATTTCAAGGTAATAGGAAAGAATCCTAAAGCAAAGTGCACTTGGATGTAAAATCCTCGACCCAAAAGTTCGAATTTGATGTACTTCAAGGCAATAGGAAAGAATCCTAAAGCAAAGGCAGTCTTGGATATAAAATCCTCGACCCAAAAGTTTGAATTTGATGTACTTCAAAGGCAATAGGAAAGAATCCTAGCAAAGAGTACTTGGATGTAAAATCCTCGACCCAAAAGTTTGAATTTGATGTATTTCAATGTAATAGAAAGAATCCTAAAGCAAAGGCAGTCTTGGATGTAAAATCCTCGACCCAAAAGTTCGAATTTGATGTACTTCAAGTGCAATAGAAAGAATCCTAGCAAGCAGGTACTTGGATATAAAATCCTCGACCCAAAAGTTCGAATTTGATGTACTTCAAGTGCAATAGAAAGAATCCTAAAGCAAGGTAGTCTGGATATAAAATCCTCGACCCAAAAGTTTGAATTTGATGTATTTCAAGGCAATAGGAAAAGAATTCTAAAGTATGCAGTCTCTGATGTAAAATCCTCGACCAAAAAGTTCGAATTTTGATGTACTTCAAAGGCAATAGGAAGAATCCTAAAGCGCAGGCGTCTGGATGTAAAATCCTCGACCCAAAAGTTTGAATTTGATGTATTTCAAAGTGCAATAGGAAAAGAATCCTAGCAGAAGGTACTTGGATGTAAAATCCTCGACCCAAAAGTTTGAATTCGATGTATTTCAGATGTAATAGAAAGAATCCTAGCAAGGCAGTCTTGGATGTAAAATCCTCGACCCAAAAGTTCGAATTTGATGTACTTCAAGGCAATAGAAAGAATCCTAAAGCAAAGGCAGTCTTGGATATAAAATCCTCGACCCAAAAGTTTGAATTCGATGTACTTCAAGGCAATAGGAAAGAATCCTAGTAAAGGCAGTCTTGATATAAAATCCTCGACCCAAAAGTTCGAATTTGATGTACTTCAAAGGCAATAGAAAGAATCCTAAAGCAAGTGCAATCTGGATGTAAAATCCTCGACCCAAAAGTTTGAATTTGATGTACTTCAAAGGCAATAGGAAAGAATCCTAAAGCAAAGGCATCTGATATAAAATCCTCGACCCAAAAGTTTGAATTTGATGTACTTCAAAGGCAATAGAAAGAATCCTAAAGCAAAGGCAGTCTTGGATATAAAATCCTCGACCCAAAAGTTTGAATTTGATGTACTTCAAAGGCAAAAGGAAAGAATCCTAGCAAAGGTACTTGATATAAAATCCTCGACCCAAAAGTTTGAATTTGATGTATTTCAGTGCAATAGAAAGAATCCTAAAGCAAAGGCAGCCTTGATGTAAAATCCTCGACCCAAAAGTTCGAATTTGATGTATTTCAAAGTGCAATAGGAAAGAATCCTAGCAAGCAAGTACTTGATGTAAAATCCTCGACCCAAAAGTTTGAATTTGATGTACTTCAAAGGCAATAGGAAAGAATCCTAAAGCAAGGCAGGTCTCGATATAAAATCCTCGACCCAAAAGTTCGAATTTGATGTACTTCAAAGGCAACAGAAAGAATCCTAGCAAGGTACAGTCTTGGATATAAAATCCTCGACCCAAAAGTTTGAATTTGATGTACTTCAAGGCAATAGGAAAGAATCCTAAAGCAAGTGCAGTCCTGGATATAAAATCCTCGACCCAAAAGTTTCAATTTGATGTATTTCAAAGGCAACAGGAAAGAATCCTAAAAGGCAAGGTACTTGGATGTAAAATCCTCGACCCAAAAGTTCGAATTTGATGTATTTCGAAGGCAATAGAAAGAATCTTAAAGCAGACGTACTTGGATGTAAAATCCTCGACCCAAAAGTTTGAATTTGATGTACTTCAAGGCAATAGGAAAGAATCCTAAAGCAAGATAGCCTTGGATATAAAATCCTCGACCCAAAAGTTCGAATTTGATGTGATTGATATTTGATTCGAGATCCGGAAGAAATTGAATTTGAATTTGATCGAGACTTGAAATCCGGAAAGATTGAATTCGAGATTTGGAAGGATGAGTTCGAACTCGATCGAAATTTGATTTATGATTTGATTTGAAATTTGGAAGATCAAATTTGAAACTTGATCGGGAGTGGATTTGGAATTTGATCGAGAATTTGATTTGTGATTTGAAAAGATTGAAATTTGATTTAGAATTTGGAAAGATCGAATTTGAAATTTGATCGAGAATTTGCTTTGTGATTTGATTTATCATTCATGTTGATTTCGTTTATCTTTTAATGATTCAAATTTTATTTTATCGTTCATTTAATGTTCACGTGAATTTGGTGTTCGTCATTTTTAGATTTTTAAAGAAAGTTTTCTTTTATTCTTTTTTTTTATTTCTTTTCTGTTCTTTGTTCGAAGTTCATTTAACTTTAATGGCGTTTCCCAATCAATTTGCACAAAAGAGGTGAAGGCCAAAAATGTGACATGGTCACTTTCATTCCAATCATATCGAAGATACATCATACAACTCGATCCGGAATACATTTCATACAATCCATGTATACTCAAAACGGACTATGTATGATCTTCGGCGATCCATCAAGAGAAGCATCCGTCAAAAAATCCATGTCCGAATAAGGGGGTACATGGTTAATAACATCACCTTCCCAGCCATCCTCGGCAAGGATGCCGGCCGGATGTACGTTGGAGGTGTGATATCTCCCATGTAACTCACAGCTCGTAAGGCCGAGGTTCTCTAGCTCGGGTCCGGTTGGAAATGGTAAGGTGTCTTCGCCGTCGTCCATTCTCCCGAAAGTAACCGAGATCCGCTTCACTCGGCACTCCTGGTATGCAATGCTTAGAGATATCCGCTCCGTTGCCCTTCGCATCATGACGGAACCTACCGGTAAAGGTATCTTTACCGGCCCTCGGAACTCACCCGGCCTCGCTATCCGGAGGTCGCATCCGAACATGATGTTACACTCGTTCAGGAAAGAGACCGTGCGTAAAGGTCCGACGAAGTCGTGGTGATCTATATGCGGTGGTATGCAATCACCCTATTTGTAGATGTTGATAATGCAGCTTATTGGGTATGCAATCCGCCGGCGCACCTTCCATGTTATCAATCTTTTTACCATTCTCTCGATGACTAATGGCATCGGATCTACTTTCCCATGACGCGAGTATTCCCGTGGGTTTCCTTCCCGTCTTCAAGAAAGTCGTAGCAAGCATCCGCATTGTATCGTGATTCTTCCCTTCCCCGGCATCCATCTCCGGGGTTCCGAGTAGGTATTCTCCTCAGGCGGCCCGCTCGGCCCATTCTTTTCAAATCCCGGATACAATCCACGATTTGCCGTTGTTCATATTCCGAGAATACGTCTGCATGTAGCTCGAGGCCCTCTAAGTATGTTGATTCTTCTTCCTTTAATTCTCTCGAAGTATTCAAAGGTTTTCTTTTCAACATTTTGCATTCTCTCCAACTCGTATTCCGAATGATCTCGCAGATGGCGAGGCCTTGTGACATATTGTGGGATATATGGTTCAATCCCTTCACGTTCTCCTCGCATACCTCGGCTCCTCGTGATGATACCGTCGGGACATCCCCCGGGTTGCTTCCGCAACAAGGTCATGCATTATCGGTGGTTCTATCCGATGGCGTGGTAGCCTTCTTTCTTCTGATCTTCCGGAGATTTCCCCGATTCTTTTCGTTATCCTAGGAACTGGCCTCCTTTCTTCAGGTTCCTGGTGAACCGGTGTCCTCGAAGTGTATGTACTGGCATTAGCAACTATCTCGTCGCGCTGGTCCGCAGCTAGTTTTGTTAACATCTTACGGATACGGCGATTCTTATTTCTTCGTTGCGTGGCTGTGAGAGTAGCCCTTCGAACTTCATGAATCTCCGCGGGCGCGGCGCCGACAAGCTCGCCCTCCGCCGTAGCGACTACGGACTTCATTTTCTTATCTTCTTCGGTGTTTGCTTTTCTTTTCTTGTTGTTGGATTGGTGGCTTGAGCCACCCACTTTCATCACCGTCCGCCCGGGTAGTTCTTTTCGGCTAACCGGGACCCGCTCACTTTCCTCGTATCGTAGGCCCGCCGGTGCGAAATCCGAGTCAATCTCGATTATCGCTCCATCTTTCACCCTCTTTTCATCGAGTGCAAGGCTTACGCCATTCTTAAAGTTCGTGACCAACCGCACGTTCGACATTTCCCCGCGAAAAGACAAGGAAAAGGATCAGGGTCGTACTAAGAACAAGAACATTAAGAAAATGTTTATTAAAGATACATTTTTTTATATATTTTTTTTATTTTCAAATTTAACAGAATGAAGTAGGATAAGATCAGGGAAGAGATTTTGATTCGGAAAAGAAAACAAGGAAAAATATTATCATGACTTTATTTATTTTAACACATTTTATGATTTTTGAGTCCGGACCCAATCATAAGTAATTACTTCGCTCGTGTTTCTTAGGGATGAAGAATTCATTCCTTCGAAACATCAGGTAGCGTAATAATTTTTCAAGTATCGTCCGTTGATTTGAAGCATATGTCGTTCTCCCCGGCAATTCACTAGCCGGTAGGAACCTCCCGAGTATACCGTTTCAACCACAAACGGTCCTTCCCAAGTGGGTTCAAATTTTCCTCCTATCTCGCGTGTGCAAGAATAGGTCTCTCGAGAACGAGAACTAAGTCACCAACTTTCAAGGCTCTGGCGACCACGCTTTGTCATGGGCTTCGAACCATCTTAGCTTGGTATAGTTCTAAATTCCGTTGCGCCGCAAGTCTTTTCCCTTCCAAGCCTTCAAATTCTTCGAGTCGTAATTTGGCGTTCTCTTCCGTCGTGATCTTGTTTCGCAACCGCAATCTCGAGTGAAGGAAGCCGAACCTCTAAAGGTAACACTCGCTCGGACCCATACACCGAGCGTAAGGTGTAGCTTCGAGTAGGAGTTTCGAAGGTTGTCCGCAGAGCCCATAAGGCTTCTAACAATTTCTCGTGTCAATTTCTCTTATTATCGTCCAAGGTTTTCTTTAAGATTCGAACGAGAGTTTTATTAAAAGCCTCAGCGAGACCGTTTGCTCTCGGGTAGTAAATTGTCGAGTATCGCCAGCCGATTCCGTGTCTCCCGACAAAATTGTTGATTTGTGTGCTTCGAATGCTTACCCATTATCCGAGATGATCTCCGCGCGGCACTCCGAAACGGTAGACAACTTGGTTCTCGAAAACCGTAGCACGCGGTGTGCTTTCACTTCTCTAAGTGGAACCGCTCTCGCCCACTCGGAAAAGTAATCCGTAGCCGCAAGAATGAAACGATGTCCTTTTCGAAGATGGTGGTTCTATCGGACCCACTATATATGTGCCCCAACATTCAAATGGCCACGATGCAATTGTCTGGTGCAGCACATTTGGAGGTCGGTGTAGAACCACTCGTGCACTCGGCATTGATGACGCCTCTCGGCGATTTTCATGCAGCTGGTCATCATCGAGGGCCGAAGTACCCTAGTCTTTTAATTTTCATTTTCATCTTCGGACCCGACTGGTGAGCGCCACAGAGTCCCGAATGCACCTCTTTAACGATTTCACGGGCCTCGGACCCGCTTAAGCACCTTAGCCACATTTGATCAAAAGACCTTCCGTACAATGTGTTATTTATTAATGCGTAAGACAAAGTTCTTTTCTTAATCCGATGGGCTAGCGACCTATCGTCCGGTAGCTTTCCCGTTTGCAGGTAGTTCATCAACGGCCGTCGCCAATCTTCTCGTGTTTTCTCGTCATCGTCGCAACCGATTCTTCTTCTTTTCCGATTTGTGTATTGTGTCTATGTCGAGCCGTGATAGGACCCGACGTCCGTGAACCGACACTTCCACCGATTCATCTTGCAAACAGCAAATTCTTTTGCGAGACGGCTAAAGCATCCGCTAAAGCATTTTCTTTCCGGGAATTTTGTAGATTGTCACATTTGGAATCTGTTCCAACAATCGTATGGCATACCGGAAGTATTGTTAGAGTCTTGGCTTTAAAATTCCGTATTGTCCGACGATCCGTTGAATGATTAACCGCGAATCCCCGTAGATGTTGATGTCTCGTTATCCCCATTCGAATAGCTAATTCCAAATCCCGTTATGAGGGCTTCGTATTCTCGCTTCATTGTTTGTACACGGTTTTGTCAAGTGGTAGGAGTATCTTAACATCCCCCGCTCCGGTGTTATAAAGATTAGCCCGATTCCCGCCTTACCGGGCACTATCACTTGCGATTCTTCGTCTTTGTGTGTCGAAGATGCTCCGTCGAAATATAATTCCCAACGTCGATCATCAAGGTCTTCTAGGTTCATTATTTGTTCTTCCGGCAAATCATCATCGAGAGGAGATTCTACCGCAAAGGGTGCGCCGCGAGGAAGTCTCGCTAAGACTTGTCCCTTTACGGCACGCGAGGCACGAAAGTTATATCGAATTGCAATAATATCATCGACCATCCGGCAAGTCCGCCTGAAAGTGTTGGACGAGTCATCAAGTATTGCAATGGATTAAACTTCGAGATCAGGTCGACCGTATGAGAAAGCATGTAGTGCCCGAGCTTTTGAGCGGCGAAGATCGTGGCCAAACAATGCTTTTCAATTGCGGGATACCTTACTTCCGTCGGAAGTAAACGACGGCTTAAGTAAGTAAAGAGCATATTCTTTACCCTCATCATCGACTCCGGGCTAACAGTGGCTCCGAGAGAGTCGTCTAGAGCCGCGGTGTAAAGTATCGCCGGTCTACCCGAGACCGGGGTCGCTAAGACAGGAGGTGTCATTAAATATTGTTTAATGTCCTCGAAGGCCTTCCGGCATTTCCCTTCCCAAATAAATTTGGCGTCCTTTTTAACTAGTGCCGAGAAAGGCCGACACCTACTCGACAGTTCGAGATAAAGCGTCGAAGATATGCCGCCTTCCCTCGAAAAGATCGTAGTTGTTTTAAGGTTTGGGGAGGCGGCATTTCTAAGATAGCTTTAATCTTTTCTGGGTCGATTTCAATTCCATGATGTCGGACAACGAACCCTAAGAATTTCCCGGAGGTGACGCCGAAGGCACATCTTAAGGGATTCATCTTAAGGTTAAATTGTCTTAATCGTTCGAAAACAATTCTCAAATCATACAGAGTGGTTTTCCTTTACTTTGCTTTCGATGACCACATCGTCCACGTAAGCATTCGACTTGATTGTGGATGAGATCATCAAAAATTCTCGTCATTGCTCTCCGGTAGGTTGCTCCCGCATTTTTTAGTCCGAATGGCATTATCGTGTAAGCAAAATACTCCGATCGGCGTTCGAATGCCGTAAGCTTTTCATCTTCTCGGAGCCATTTTTATCTCGGTTGTATCCCGAAGATCCATCCATGAACGAGAATATTTCATGTGTCAAGCAATGTCGATCATTAATTCCGGGATCTGGTAGAGGGAATTCATCCTTTCGGACATGCCTTGTTTAAATCTCCGAAGTCTACACGCATTCCGATCCGACCATTCTTCTTCCGACCGGCACCACATTGGTTAACCAAGTCGGGTATTGTTCTTCATGGACAAATCTGCGTCTATTAGCTTTTTAACTTCGGCTATGACTTGTTGTTCGATTTCTGTACGCATTCTTCTCGGGACCTCGTCCGACCGGGACGAAGTAGGATCCACTCCTAGCTTATGGACCGCAACCTCCGGAGCTAATCCCGGCATCTCGTCATAATTCCAAGCAAAACAAGTCTTTAAATTCCATTAATAATTTGATTATTTCTTCGAGTCTCCTTTATCGAGTAAGGAGCTAACAAAGGTAGGTCTAGGTTCTTCACTAGTACCTAAGTTAACTTCCGTTAACTCATCTATCGTAGATTCGATTTCTTCTTCGAATTCCGTGGAGCGTCTCCAATTTGTAAATCTTCGAGTTCTTCTCGTAGTTTCCATGCAGCTTTCATTGGACTTGCAAGTGACAACCAAGCAAAATTCAAGCATCGTCAACCGACCCTACCGTGCCGAATCCGAGTCCATGCTTTCGAATCGGGTGGACGACCGGAGTTATTCCATAATTTTTCAAAATGTTGTGATTGGACTTTTGTCCATTGTCGAGGTAAGAAACCACGTTGAATTAAATTTCGAACACAAGGAGAGTACCACTCAAAAGGTAATTCCATTAATCTCGATGAAGTGACATCTTCGAATTGTACATTATTTTCGCTTTGGAGGTAGAAGCACCACGGTAGAATTTGATCGGTCTCGCACCATCGTTACGTACCTCTTTGACCACCATACCCTCGATCTTGTTAGAATGGATCGGGGTTAGTGGTCTTAAGATGTACGTAGTGGTTAATCTTCTCATACATCGATTTATATTCTTCATTCTTTTCATCTTCGAGAGAGATCTTCGAATTGCGGCTTCTTCCGACTTATTGTCGCTACTTCTTGTTCGATTTCTTTTTCTTCTTCGAACTATCTTCCCAATCAACATTGATGGCTGGTTTCTTCCGTCCAACTCGTCCTAGCGTCTCTACCACGACCTCGTCCCCGGCCTCGACCTCGGATGCGAGTCGTGGAGAAACCTTCACCATCTCGCCGAAGGGAGTGGTGAGTGACCGTTGGACTAGAACTTCGGTGTTCTTCGTCGTCCTCAACTTTCTTTGCTTTATTTGTTACGATATCTCTCGGAGAAGATTGTTTTCTTTGCGTGCATAATAAGCCGCATCTTCATGGATTTCAATCTCATGTACGGAGAATGGTCGCAAGTCACCTTTGATGCACTCGTTCCCCTCCATCGTAGTATTTGATGCACCGATGCGTAGACGATGGTACCATCCCCGTTTTCATGTATCCATGGTCGGCCCAGCAGAGCGTTGAACAATGTTTCGAATCGATTATGTGAAATTTCGCGGTTGTCTTCGCTAAGTCACCGGTCTTCATCGCAGCGTTATCGACCCGAGGGCTCTTTCTCCTTTCTCGTCGAATCCTCTTAATAACATTTTGTCCGCTTTAAGCTCGCGAGCATCAATTTCCAAGTATGCTAGTGTTCGAAGACTCATTATATCGATTGATGCTCCCGGATCCACCAATACTCCGGAGAGCGTAAACTTCCCAATTAGTAATCGAAATGTACAACGGTCGGTCGTGATCCGCCGTCCCAAGTAGTAGGTCATTTTCCGTGAAGGTAACGCCTCGTCGTTCCTTTAACGAGCAAACCTCATCTAAGGAATCTCCGGCCATTCGAGCTAAGCAAATTTCTGGATCAAGTAAGGCCTCGATCGAGCTTCTCTCATCTCCTTTGATAAGATGAGAGCATCGTAAATGCTCGCTCGGCCGGTAGTTTCCTAAGATGAGCTAAGCACGTTGTAGTCCACTTTGTTCTCATGCGTCTCGGCTTCTTCTCGAATGGGTATTTCTTCTCGCCGGGGTTGGTTCTTCTTGAACAACCACCGCTTTCCTTCGTCTTTTGGACCCATTCTCGGAGGTAGAACTTTTCCACTTCTCAAGTCGACTTCGTAATTTCTTCCGAATCTAGTGTCGAACTTGTCGGTGTCTCCTCCCGAATCGGAATGACGGCTCTTCCGGATTATCTTCAAAATCCGAAGGCTCTAACTCTATCGTAACCGGAGCTCCTCGAAACTCACGGATAGATCCGTTGCTTCGTCGAACTCTCGTAGCCTCCTCGATGGGTGTCTTCTTCGTTATTTTGCTCGTCGAGATCGTGTATGATTTCGAGAATTGTCGTTGGTATCGAAGTCGATGTCCGGATTGTCGCTAGTTACGTAATCGTTAGAAACAAGCCAAAACATAGCCAACGCCATCACCCTTATCATTATATGATCCCACCAAAGTGAGCAGATAATCATACAAAATCGTAGGTTCGAGGGATTTCTCCCCCGAATCGGAAACAACTATCCTAGGATAAGCAGCCCCTAGCCTAGCCTTAGGAGTCTCGGTCCCCTCTTCTTCGTCAATTTTCTTCTTTTCTTCGATCGTCTCCTGTCGAGGTGGTTCCTCTATTGCAAGTGATAGTACCGGCTTAACGGTGTCTCGAACTCCGAATCGAAGCTCGCACCGAAGCGGTTCGGATGTCGTCTAAAATCTTCTTCGAAGACCTCGTCCAGTGCGGTAGTCCATCCATCGTCGACTGCATAGTGGATCTATCGAATGACGGGATCGGCTGAGATAACATCGATGGAACCTCCTTTCCGGGGTTCCTTCATGTACTCCTTCGGATTGTTATATTTCCTTTCCGAAGGTTGTCGTTGAGCCAACTTTTAAAGGTAATGCAATCTTCTATCTTGTGCCCAAGCATCCGATGGTAGGGGCAAAAGTCGGGATCACCGTTCTTGTTGACTTCCTCCGGTCTTTTAGGTTCCGCGTACTGGAAATCCGGAGTCTTCATTAGGCTACGGAACATTTTCAGCATCGCTTCATTTTTGAACGGATATTCTCTCGCTCGAAGCTCCCTTAATGTACGTTGCGGACGAGGCGGTTGTTCATACTCGCGGAGACGACCGATAGCCGGACCGGGTTGTCGGTAATTCCGTTGTGGTTCGTTGCGCCGTTCCGGTGGTATTTCAGCATCGGTTGCTTGCCTTTATCAACCGCTGCAATGATCCCGGATTTCTTTTCGAAGGTCTTCACCGGCTTCTACTTGTCCGTCTTGTCGGCAAAACTTAATTGCTTCGCCTCTTCTTGCAAGCTTCCGGCCTTGCTTAACAACTTCTCAAAAGTCTTAATAAGTGAATCCTTCGAGGAGAAGTGCTATCGGCCGTGAATGCTTTTAAGCAAGATGCCGATCGCATGTTGTTCTTGCAGTTGTGGTTCACACTTCATGCTCAAGTTTCTCCATCGAAGTATGTAATCCACCAAAGTTTCATTCGGCCTTTGTTTCTCTACCACTAAATCACCTATAGTGATGTGGTGCCGAGCTCCGACAAATCGCTCGATGAAGAGGCTCTCTAGCCTCCGAGAATGTCTTCACCGAGCCATCGGGTACTCCCGCATACCGGCCGAAGGCGATTCCCGATGGACCGCCGACGAACCGTCGGAAGAGTAACGCATCGCTCCCGCCGCATTGCAACAACTAAGCACGAAAGTGTGCAACATGCCGTCGGGGGTTCCTGCTCGGTCGAAGGTCTCGAACGTAGGTGGTACGAAGCCTTTCGGGTATCGGACAAGCATCGAACTCTTCCGGGTAAGGTCTACCCGTCCGAATGGATGTCCCGTTCTTCGATTGTGCTAAGGCTTCTCGCACTCGCCGTTCTACTAAGTTCTTGATATCCTTTTCGTGGATCATACTTCGTGTTGTATCCTTTTAGCCGGTCATCCCCATTGACGGATGTAATCTCCTTTCCTCCGTCTACAATGTGAATGACCTCTGGGGGTGTCTCTCATGTGGTCGTACTCGACTCCGGAGAGTGGCCGCAGCTACGGCCATCTCTTCCATCCTTTTCGCCATTTGAGCGATCGTGTTGTCCTTTTCCTGAAGCTGTCTTCTCATCAGTTCCGGCTCCTCTCTTTCTACGGTTGCAGGAGCACCTTGCGAAGCTGATGAAGCTCGTGTCTCAACCATAATGATTTCTGCATATTCGTCGTCCATGAACTCCGATGAATCGATCTCATCTCCGAACTTTTCTTCTCTTTCTTTTGCCAATCGTTCGGATATCGGTTCTCAATTTTTCCATGGCATCTTCTAGCGGAGCTTTCGTGTGTCTTTGCGGTTGTCATGCGATAGCTGCCGGTCCCTTTTTCACGAGTCCCCTTTATCGAAGTAGCACTTTCTTCGCATTCCAGCCTCCCGGCAAGACTTTCTTTCTCGGCCGTTGTTTCAATCTCAATCGCCCAAGCAGTGGGACGCCATAGCATCCTTCTAGCGACGGCAGGTCTCAGGACCGCATGGTCCGTTCGACCAAATGCTCGGAAGGTGGTATCCTCCCTAATCCGTAATCCCGAGACAACAACGGGCGGACTAGCCTTCATTCTTTTGCTTGGCTTTTCTCGTCATGATGGCGGCTTCTACTCGGGGTCCAAGACGGATTTGACCGGCACCCGCCCTATCCTTCGTAGAATCTCCGATACGGGCGGTTTTCCTTCTTTGCTAACTTTTCTATCAAAGTTCGCAGCCGAGCAAACGACGTAGTTCTAGTTCTTTTCTTGCGGCTATCGTTGTAGTATGCGGGCCGAGGCGAGCGTGGCAAGCAATCTTGCGAACATTCTCCTCATCCTCTCGCGGCGGAGAGGGATGGAACTCGCTTCCTTCCAAAAGTGGTATGTAGTCAGCGACGGTGTATATTCCGGTAGCGGTGTATATTCTGGCAGCTCCGGAATTTCCTCCAGAAAGCAATCTCAGCAATTTCGGCTTCTCCGGCGATCCTTCTATTTCGTTTCTTCTTCGGGTCCTCGTCGCTGATGGAATCTTCGAACCGGACCCGATTTCGAAAACGAAGGTCTTACAGAAGATTTGTACCCTCCACTGGTAACAGGTTTACCATAGTTCCGGATTTCTTTCCCCTTCGATTCGGCGGAAGTCGGGTAGGTGCGAAACAACTAGACCAGGTGGGGTAGTAAGAATGCTCCTCTCATGGACAAGCAGTACTCCTCCTTGTCGGGATCCTTCGCAAGGGCGGAAACTCTCGGGTCGACCTAAGGTCGAACTCGAGCGGGGCTCCTCGCTCGGATACCTTGTTCGTCGCTGCAAAGAGGGAGACGTCGGTGACCTTGACGTTCGTGTTTTCAAATCCCCGTCCAAATCGGATGATCCCATTGTCGGCAAGTCTCATCCTTATAAACAGCGAAGTCCAGTCCGTTGGTGAAGGAGAAAATCGGCTTCGGGCTTCAATTTCGCAGGGTAGATTCGCGTTGTCGTCCCAAGTTATGCTTCTTTTCTTTAGGACGAAAAGAAAGGAATTGAAAAAGAGTCCGAACTCATTCTTGTTCATGTATTTATAAGAAGGAATCATTTGTTAAAAGAATCACTTATTAGAGGGTTTGTTTATTTAGAACGGAATGTTCAAAGGTGTAGAGAAGGTAAGGAATCCGATTCGAGTTGGAAAGGAAAAGAAAGTCTTAAGCAAGACTTCTCGATTCGAAGGATCATTCCTAAACTAACACCTATCGGGGTCCACCCCACCTCAAAATGAGGTAAAAGGATCTCGGAACCTCTCGTTTAGGGGTGTCTAAACAAAGGGCTCCTAAATCCGAGAATGTCGGCTATACTTGTCCGAGGTAGAAATGAACATAGTATTCCAACGAAAGAAGGGTAGTTTGATCCACAAGGGACATGGATACACTACCGATTTTTGAAAGCGAATTATCCGATTAAAATGGAGAGAGGAATTTTCCTCAACGGAGTCGCCGTAAATCCGTCGGCATATTTTAGGTCGTGTGTTATTTTAAAGGGGGGTCCCCTACCGTAGTCGTCGGCGAATTTTTAATTTAATTAAAATAAATAATTTGAAAAGTAGTATTTGATTTTGAAAATAATTTTAAATTTGAAGGTTTTAAGATATGAGATTAAACCGATCTCACATCCCAAGTAGTTTATATAAACGAGCACCGCACCACATACCTGTCGGCATATTTTTAGGTCGTGTTTTATTTTGAAGAGGGGTCGCCTAATGTAAATCCGTCGGCGAATTTTTAATTTAATTAAAATAAATAATTTGAAAAATAAGTATTTGATTTTGAAAATAATTTTAAATTTGAAGGTTTTAAGATATGAGATTAAACCGATCTCACATCCCAAATAGTTTATATAAACGAGCACCGCACCACAAACCGTGTATCTATCCCTAAGGATAGACACACTCGCTCGATGGTGGGGCTTCGATTAAATAAACTAGAAGATTAGTGACATCCGTTTGGTCTGCGAACCAATTTTATAAGCCGACAAGTTTCCCCGCTTAATATGAAAACATTAAACAGGGTTTATATTACTCCGGGTTCTTTAAAATTCCCTATAAGGGCAAGCCCCTATAGTTAATTACATCTTAAGTGACGGAATCACCTAAGAAAACTCTCGATAATAATCAATGATTCTCGCTCTCAAGAATTTCAAAGTTTAAGGTTTTCAAAGATTGAATTTTGGAGTTTCAATAGGGAATGGATCAAATTTTTGGAACATTTTGTTTTGTGAATCCAAAGGAAGAAAGGTAGGAGAAATCACTGATTCGAAGTGAACTTCGATAATTTCCCGACTATCCTATCGTTTCGGCTTGAATTTAGGAAAGTCCTAATGTTTATTTGATATTTCAATCTCGCTAATTTCAATTAATTAGTGGCTTATATTTGTATGATAAAATCAAACAAATAAATTTCAGAAGATGTGAGGGTTTATTGTCGTATCGGACGACTACCTCGGAATCCTAAGACCGGTTAGGGCTTAATTTGCAATGCAAATGCCTAACGAAGAGTTGAGGATTTATGTTGCACTAGTGCAAGCTACCTCGAAGTCCTATGGCTCGGTTGTTTTAATTCTAGGAAAGTTTTGTCGAAGTAGACTCAGGTTTTGCCGATGACGATGGTCGTGCCGCCCACCATGCTCCGAGCTCCTTATTGTCGCGAGAGGTTTAGTTTTAGAAATCATAAATCAGGAGTCGAGAAAAGTGTTTTGGTTTAGAGAAAATCTTAATTTCCGTGTGTTTTTTATGTTTTATTTAAAACAAATCTTAAAGTTGATTATAACGACACCGGTTAAGATCCCACGGTTCCATCCTTCCGCATCATTATTTTTATCGGATTCACTTAGTCCGTATGAATTTGCTAAACTCAACCGAATGAGTTCCACACTTTCATTTAGACCGTGGGAAATCCCGTTAGCAACACGTAGGTTACATCATCCGAGGTATTCCCGATCATCCAACAGGACGTTTTAGTTTAGTTGCAATTGTAGTTTTGTGTTCTGTTTGTGATTAAATTTTGAGTTGTTTTATATTTTGAAATGTCGTGGCGGTGAATTTTATCTCGCAATGACTTTTAACTTAGTTTTGGTTTCAGCTTTTAGTGGTCTATCCTAAAGGTGTGGGTTTTCATGCAATGCAGTTGTTTTATCATGCAAGAAAAGTAAAATGCATTTGCAATAAAGTAAATTGCAATAATGTAAATTGCAAGAAAGTAAATCGCAATGAAATAAAAGCGTACCTGGAGGGTCTTCCCGTCATCCCAAGCCGCACTTAAAACACAATTAGAATATTTAAGCAAGTTCCTAGGTAAAGCTAAGGGAAAGGTTATGGTTTTCTACCAAATTCCTAATCCTATACCTAGTCATCTCCTATGACGTCTAGGTTCTTTGGGTTTCGGTTTAAGGACGATTTTCTTCATCAAAGAATAATCAAATTCAATTGTTCTTATAAATATCCTATCATATCGAGGAAGTGCTTAAGAAGGATCTTAAACATCTTTTCAATATTTCTAGGATTGTTTTAAGTCCAAATGAATTTAATTATATAAATGAATCGATCGTCCGAGGTTTTCAAGTCTTGTTAACTTGCTTCAATGAACTAGGACATTCGAATATCCTATGAGTGAGATAACACTTCATTTAATGTTTCATTTAGGAGTTATAATAATCAAAGCTTTCAAGGGTAAATTAGTATTCAAATGATTTGATTTAAGTTAAAGGGTTTAAATTTGGAATAAGTTGTTCAAGTTGCTTTATATTTAGTTTAATTTAATTTGATTTGATGTTTAATTAATTTGATTTGATTTAATTTAATTTAATTATTTAATTTAATTTAATTTAATTTAATTTAATTTAATTATTTAATTTAATTTAATTTAATTGTTTAATTTAATTTAATTTAATTATTTAATTTAATTTAATTTAATTGTTTAATTTAATTTAATTTAATTTTAATTAATTTAATTTAATTGTTTAATTTAATTTAATTTAATTTTAATTAATTTAATTTAATTGTTTAATTTAATTTAATTTAATTATTAAATTTAATTTAATCTTAATTTAATTTATCTTTAATTTACTTTATTTTTAATTTTAATTGAAATTTCAAAAGAGTTTAATAATTTAATTAAGTCTTTTAATATTTTAAATTTGAGTTATCATTTTAATTAAAAATTGAGTATTAGTTGATATAATTGATTTAGGGATTTTTAAATTAAAGAATAAATCTCTTCCTAATAAAGATCCCTTATTTTAATAATTCCAATTTTATTATTCTTCCAAATTTAATCTATTATTTAATTAAAGTTTAATCATTTTAAAATTATTTAATGGGTTTCTACCCTTTAATTATTTAAATTTCAATCATCCAAATCAGATTAAGATCAAATATTTTACTTGTTGACTTTTTATTAAACCTAAAGTTTTAATTAAGGGTTAAAAGTTTAATTACCATTTTACCCTTTAAGCTTAATAATTTCATAACTCATTAAATTGAATTCAAATGAACTTGAAATTTTTATGTGACTTCACTCATATGTCAATAAAGACATGAGAGGAGAAAATGTGATTTTTCTGTATTTAATTTATTTATATAATTATTTTTGGTGGAAAATAGAGATTTTCAAGGAAAATTTGATAACATGACCAAAAGAAAGTTTCTGTCCTTAAGAAAATTAGGGGACATTCCTAATGACCAGAGAAGCACTTGGACCAATTTTGGTGATTTTTTGAATTATATTATTTTTATTATAATTATTTTGAGTTTTGGAGTGTTAATTAATTTAAAAATAAAATAAATGTTGAAAAATGGATTTTATATTTTTCAAAAATCTCTCTGATATCAAGGAAACCAAAGAAGCAAATTTTGCAATTTTCTGATTTTTTTATGATTTATTGTAATTATTTTAGTGAAAATGCTAGAAAATACATTTTTTTAATTTTAAAATTACCCTAGGGCTTTAAAATTTAATATCTCACTAAATAGACTTAGGAAAAATGTGGGATTTGTTCCTAAGTGATTAAAATTCAAAATGTGACATTTTGGTGAATTTTATTATTTTTGTGATTTTTATTATTTTTTAATTATTAAAAATATTAAAATATTATTAAAAATCAACTTTTTTAGAAAATTGAAATTTTAATTTTCTTAGGTTCCCCTGATATCAGAGAGGCTCCAAAACCAATTTGGTGAATTTTTAAAAAGTATTTTAAAAGTTATGAATTTTTAAAGTTTAAAATGGCTAAGTGGCTTAATCAACCCAATTAGTGGGGCTAACCAAGTCCAATCGACCTCAAATTTTTATGGTGGATTCCTCTGATCCTAAAGGTCAGTGGAGAATTGATTTCAAGTCAATTTGATGCCTGGTTAACTCTAATTAATTAAAGACCTATTTTGGGTGTTTAAGCCAATTAGGGTTAATCTGAGTGAATTAACTCAAGTCCTATTTTTCCTAGAGTTCTCTCGGTCATAAGGAACATCACCAAATATTTCTAGAATTTATTTCACAACATGCTAATTTTTGGAATTAAAATACTCAAAACAGCAACATGCATTTGAAAAATAAATAACTTTTCACAGA
Source organism: Papilionanthe hookeriana x Papilionanthe teres (assembly GCA_022702705.1). NCBI lineage: Eukaryota > Viridiplantae > Streptophyta > Magnoliopsida > Asparagales > Orchidaceae > Papilionanthe > Papilionanthe hookeriana x Papilionanthe teres. The sequence continues at coordinate 26,003 of JAKZJZ010000822.1, forward strand.
GATGGCCTCCGACCTTGGAAAATTCAGGGAATGTTCCCAAGTTCGAGGCTTCAAAAGCCTCTATGGTCTCATGCCATGGTGAATTGTATACATGCATGGAGAATTAAATGTATGCAGAGAGTAAATAAATCATAAAAAATAAAATACTTAATGAAATTAAATGATTTCTTTTCCACATTATTCTCCTCTGTTCACCGAGCAAGGGGGTATTTTTATTTTATTTTTGTGATTTTTCTACACAAAGATATGGATTTTTGAAGTTTAGGGAATTAAATAAATAAGAAAATACCCTAATTTTCTATTTATCCACGCGGCGCCGCCGAAACCTCGGCAGCCTCCGAACGCACACGCGTCGCGCTCCCATTCGACGCCGCCACTCCGAGTCAGCAGCCCGGGCCCCGCGGTTCTCGTACCGTCTCCCGGTCCGACGCAATCCCGGCCGTCCGTGCGCGCGTGTATCGAATGGACGCGCATCCGTTCATCGTCCCCAAGTGTTCTCACCCGAGAGCCGTCCACACTAAATCCCTAAGATCTCACTCGATTCTCAATGGATTTTCATGTTCTTATGCTCTCATGGATTCGTCTCGAAGAGACGAACACATCTATACGGCTAACATGCATTGGAACTAAGGCATTTAAAATAGAGAATCTTCGTGAGCTCGGGATGAAGAGTTAGCTCATACCTTGGCTCGGAGAAGTGTGGCTTCAATCCGAGAGTTGTTGCACCTTCGATCGGGTCCCAAGCAAGCTCCGCATGAAGTCTCCCGGTCTCGGTGAATTGTCCGGATATGATTTCGACCAAGCCCGATCACAAAGCTTCGGAGGCCGGAGCAACCGGGTGGCCTCGGAGATGGGGCTTTTAGTGGCGGACACCTTCCCTCGGTCCGGTGAAGGTGTAGAGCCAATCAATTTGGGAATTGGCTCACCGTGGAGAAGTGTCCTGGTTTTGGGCTAAAGTTCGAGCTCAAAATCGGGCTCACCAGAAGGAATCGGGCCGGAATTCAGCTGGGGATCGTGTGCTCTATGTGTAGAGAGTGATCCGGAGTGATTTTGGCAGGAGTTTCCTTAAGGTTTTTTTTTCAGCTCCCTCATGGCCGAGAGGGGCGGAGTTTGGGTCAGAGAGGGCGGAAGGCCTCTCGCAGGGAGTTAGGGCTTGGGATCACCTGCTTCCGTGAGGAGAAGATCGACCATGGTGACCACTAGTGCATGGGGCAGCCTCAGCAAGTGAGAATTTCAATGTTGGCTCACATGTGAGCTCTCCGCCATGGTGTTTTCCGGCGGCCCGGTGGCCGGCCGGCTGTGCAATGGTCACCATCTTGGTCGGTGGGTCGTGGTCGGGGTTTAGTGTAGCAATCGAGGTTCGACATGTGTAAAGGAGTTTGATTTAAATGGAATGGGAGAAGACTCACTTTGGCTTAGTTTGGGTCAACCCACCATTTTGGGCTTGGTGCACCCTTCCAAGCTCTGATTTTGAGCTGAGGGAATCATTTAGGTCAGCCTAGAAGGAATGGTGAAGTCTCCATCCATGATGAGGCGGCTAAACATGGTTTAGTGTGCGACATGATTAAGGTAAAAAAGGTTAAAGGAGGTTTAAGAAAGAACCCCTCTTCTTGCCATAAATGGACTAATGACAAGTCAAAGCCCTCATGGCTTCATGTGGCTTCGAGAATGGCTTGTTCATGGCTTCATTTGGCTTCGGGAAAAGGCTTGATTTGTTTCATGAAAAGGGTTTTAAGAAATTTTTTGGTAATTTGATGGGAATTTGGATGAAGCTTCATTTGGGCTAATTCAATGATGATTTTAGGACTTAGGTAATGGATTTAATTAAATGGATGACAAATGGAGATGTCATGTGGGCTTTAGGGTAGATTTGGGCTTTTGAATTTTCAAGGAAATGGGCTTTTAGAAAGGTTTAAGGGAAGTGGGCTTTTAAGTTTAAGGATGTGTTCATGGATGGGAATTTTTGTAGAAGTTTGGGCCAAATAGTTGTTGGTTTTGGTTTAGGGATGTTTCATGAATAATTTGAAATAGATTTAAGGTGGTTTGGGTTTGAATTGGGTTGAATTTGGGTTTATTTCGGTAAATGGGCCAATGTAGGTCAAATTGGGCTAACTTGGGCCAATGTTGGGCTAGGGTTGAAATTGATGTAAAATAAATATTAAGAAATGTTTATGGGAGTGTTTCAAAGAGGTTTTGGCTTTGGTTGGGTTTTAATTTTGAGGTTTGGGCCTATTCTGGGTTAGATTCTGGGTTTAGGTTAAAATCGGGCTTTTTGATTTCTGGGTTGAATTTGAGTGGGGTTTGGGTCAAAATCTTGGGCAAATCATGTTAGTGTTTTGTTTATGAGGATGTTAAGGAAGGTTTAGAAAAGATTTGGGGTTAATTGGAGTTGAATTGGGTTAGTTTGGGCTAAGTTTGGGTCATGGGTCCAAATTTGGGCTTTAAGGCCCAAAGTGAAATTGGATCCAAATGTCAATCAAATTGGACTTGGATTTGGTCTAAATTGGTATTGGGAATGTTGAATTGAAGTTTAGAATTGAATCGGACCAAAATTGGGGTCAATTGGGTAGGTTTGGTTTGACATTGGGTCCACTTTGGGTTAAAATGGGTCAATTTGGGGGTTTTGACAAAAGTAGGGTAAATTGAAAAAATTGGCCCATGGTGTAGTTGGACAAAATGAAATTGGGAATATTTGGGATTTTCTGGAATTTTCTGGGAATTTTCTGAATTTTTGGATTTTTAGGCCAAGAAGGGTATTTTGGGTATTTGGAGGGTATTGGGAGGTTTTCTTGGAATTTTTGGTATTTTTGGGTATGGATGATCAATTTGAGTGATGTGGAGGTGTTTGGGATTGATTTTGGAAAATTTTAGGTAATTTGGAAATTTTGCAAAAATTTGGGTAATTTCGAGCGGTTTTGGGTAGTTTAGTAGGTGTAGGGTCCCGGGGTCAAAAAATTGAAAATTTGGGAAATTGAAGATTGGGTGAATTCAAGTGGGAAGAAATCATTTTGGTTGAGCCATGAAGCCATTTCAAGCCCATATGAGCCATGAAAGGACTCATTTCGAGGCATTCACTATGTTGTTCCTAACCCTCTTAGCCAAGGGCTTAGGGGTTAAGGACCATCCATGTGAATCACCTACATGAGTCAGGAGGTCAAGTTAGGTATGGGTGTGGTTTTAGGAAGTGTGTGGAAATGTAGTGTGTAAGTGTAGTGTGTATGTAAGTGTATGTGTAAGTCAGCCCCTTCACTGCGACCAAGCCACCTGTGGCAGTCCTAAGGCCAAAGAGTCCTATAGGAACTCATCCTTTAAACTTCTACATTTGATTTCAACCCTCTAGGTGATTAGGGGTCTATAGTCAAGTTTGTGGAGTTTGCAGGGAGTTTAGAAGTGGTTTGAATTTCTAAAAGGCGGGTCCCAATTCTAGTCCTCTAAGATAGTCAAAGGAAAAGCCTAAGGCTAGATCCTAAGCACTAAAAAGAAGAAAAGGAAGACCTCATCAAAAATGAGGTCAACAATACCGTGTATCTATCCCTAAGGATAGACACACTGCTTGACGGTGGGGCTCGATTAAATAAACTAGAAGATTTGTGACATCCGTTTGGTCTGCGAAAAAATTTTATAAGCCGACAAAATTCCCCTGCTTAATATGAAAACATTAAACAAGGTTTATATCACCTGGGTTCTTTAAAATTCCCTATAAGGGCAAGCCCCTATAGTTAATTACATCTTAAGTGATGGGAATCACCTAAGAAAACTCTCGATAATAATCAATAATTCTGCTCTCAAGGATTTCAAAGTTTAAGATTTTCAAGGGATCGAATTTTGGAATTTCAATAGGGAATGGATCAAGTTTGGAACATTTTGTTTTGTGAATCCAAAGGAAGAAAAGTAGGAGAAATCACAGATTCGAAGTGAACTTCGGTAATTTCCCGACTATCCTATTGTTTGGCTTGGATTTAAGAATGTCCTAATATTTATTTAAATGTTTTGATTTTGCCAATTTTAATTAATTAGGACTTATATTTATATGATAGAATCATACAAATAGCCTTCAAGATGCGAGGGTTTATGTCGTACCCAACGACTACCTCGGAATCCTAAGACCGGTTAGGGCTTAATTTGCAATGCAAATGCCTAACGAAGAGTCGAGGATTTATGTCGCACTAGGCAAATTACCTCGAAGTCCTATGGCTTGGTTGTTTAGTTCTAGGAAAGTTTTGCTGATGTAGATTCAAGTTTTGCTGACGACGATGGCCGTGCTGCCCATCATGCTCCAAGCTCCTTGTTGTTGCAGAGGTTTAGTTTTAGAAATTATAAATCAGGGGATGAGAAAAGTGTTTTGGTTTAGAGAAAATCTTGATTTCCAAGTGTTTTTTTTTATGTTTTAATTAAAACAAATCTTAAAGTCGATTATAACGACACCGGTTAAGATCCCACTGGTTCCATCCTTCCGCATCATTATTTTTATCGGATTCACTTAGTCCGTATGAATTTGCTAAACACAACCGAATGAGTTCCACACTTTCATTTAGACCGTGGGAAATCCCGTTAGCAACACGTAGGTTACATCATCCGAGGTATTCCCGATCATCCAACACGACGTTTTAATTTAGTTGTAATTGTAGTTTTGTGTCTCCGTTTGTGATTAAATTTTGAGTTGTTTTATATTTTGAAATGTCGTGGCGGTGAATTTTCTCTTGCAATGACTTTTAACTTAGTTTTGGTTTCATTTTTAGTGGACTATCCTAAAGGTGTGGGTTTTCATGCAACAGCTTGTTTATCATGCAAGAAAAGTAAGTGCAATGCGCTTAAATAAATTGCAATAATGTAAATTGCAAGAAAGTAAATTGCAATAAAATAAAAGCGTACCTAGAGGGTCTTCCCGTCATCCCAAGCTACACTTAAAACACAATTAGAATATTTAAGCAAGTTCCTAGGAAAAGCTAAGGGAAGGGTTATGGTTTTCTACCAAATTCCTAATCCTATAGCTAGTCATCTCCTATGACGTATAGGTTCTTTGTGTTTTGGTTTAAGGACGATTTTCTTCATCAAAGAACAATTAAGTCCAATCGTTCTTATAAATGTCCTATCATATTCGAGGAAGTGCTTAAGAATAATCTTAAACATCTTTTCAATATTTTCTAGGATTGTTTTAAGTCCAAATGGGTTTAATTATACAAATGAATTAATCGTCCGAGAATTCAAGTTTTGTTGTTATCTTACTCAATGAACTAAGACATTCGAATATCCTATAAGTGAAGTAACATTTCATTTAATGTTCTCGTTTAGGAGTTATAATAACCAAAGCTTTCGAGGGTAAATTGGTATTCAAATGATTTGATTTAAGTTAAAGGGTTTAAATTTGGAATAGTGTTCAAGTTGCTTTATATTTAATTTCTTTCTGTTTTAAGTGTTGTTATTTAATTCAATTCAATTTAATTTAATTTAATTTAATTGAGTTTTAATTTTAATTTAATTTAATTCAATTTAGTTTGATTTGATGTTAAATTAATTTAATTTGATTTGATTTAATTTTAATTTAATTTGATTTAATTTAATTTAATTTAATTTACTTAATTTAATTTAATTTAATTTAATTTTAATTCATTTAATTTAATTTAATTTTTAATCTGCTTATTTAATTTGATTTAATTTGTTTATTTAATTTAATTTAATTTAATCTTTAATCTAATTTAACTTTTAATTTTAATTTAATTTAATTTAATTTAATTCAATTTAATTTACTTAATTTAATTTAATTTTTAATTTAATTTTTAATTTTAATTGAAATTTTTAAAAGAGTTTAATAATTTAATTTTAGTTTAATGATTAAGTCTTTTAATGTATTTTAAATTTGAGTTGTCATTTTAATTAAGAATTGAATATTAATGAGATAATTAATATAGAGATTTTTAAATTAAAGAATAAATCTCTTCCTAATAATATCCCTATTTTAATAATTCCAATTTTATTATTCTTCCAAATTTAATCAATTATTTAATTAAAGTTTAATCATTTTAAATTGCTTAATGGGTTTCTACCCTTTAATTATTTAAATTTCAATCATCCAAATCAGATTAGGATCAAATATTTTACTTGTTAATTTTTTTATTAAACCTAAAGTTTTAATTAAGGGTTAAAATTTTAATTACCATTTTACCCTTTAAGCTTAATAATTTCATAACTCACTAAATTGAACTCAAATGAACTTGAAATTTTTATGTGACTTCACTCATATGTCAATAAAGACATGAGAGGAGAAAATGTGATTTTTCTGTATTTAATTTATTTATATAATTATTTTTGGTAGAAAATAGAGATTTTCAAGGAAAATTTAATAACATGACCAAGGGAAAGTTTATATCCTTAAGAAAATTAGGAGACATTCCTAATGACCAGAGGACCACTTGGACCAATTTTGGTGATTTTTTGAATTATATTATTTTTATTATAATTATTTTAAGTTTTGGAGTGTTAATTAATTTAAAAATAAAATAAATGTTGAAAAATGAATTTTATATTTTTCAAAAATCTCTCTAATATCATGGAAATTAGAGAAGCAAATTTTGCAATTTTCTGATTTTTCTATGATTTATTATAATTATTTTAGTGAAAATGCTAGAAAATACATTTTTTTTAATTTTAAAATTACCTTAAAGCTTTAAAATTTAATATCTCACTAAATAGACCTAAGAAAAATGTGGGATTTGTTCCTATGTGATTAAAATTCAAAATGTGACATTTTGGTGAATTTTATTATTTTTGTGATTTTTATTATTTTTTAATTATTAAAAATATTAAAATATTATTAAAAATCAACTTTTTTAGAAAATTGAAATTTTAATTTTCTTAGGTTCCCCTGATATCAAAAAGGCTCCAAAACCAATTTGGTGAATTTTTGAAAGGTATTTTAAAAGTTATGAATTTTTAAAGTTTAAAATGGCTAAGTGGCTTAATCAACCCAATTAGTGGGGCTAACCAAGTCCAATTGACCTCAAACTTTTATGGTGGATTCCTTTGATCTTAAAGGTCAGTGGAGAATTGATTTCAAGTCAATTTGATGCATGGTTAACTCTAATTAATTAAAGACCTATTTTGGGTGTTTAAGCTAATTAGGGTTGTTTTAAATGAACTAAGTCAAAACCTATTTTTCCTAGGGTTCTCTCGGTCATAAGAAACATCACCAAATTTTCCTAGAATTTATTTCACAACATGCTATTTATTGGAATTAAAATACTCAAAACAAGCAACATGAATTTGAAAAATCAATAACTTTTTATAGGATGGCCTCTCGACTTTGGAAAATTCAGTGGAATGTTCCCAAATTCGTAGGCTTCAAAAGACCTATGGTCTCATGCCATGGTGAATTGTATACATGCATGGAGAATTAAAAGTATTTAGAGAGTAAATAAATTATAAAAAATAAAATACTTGGTGAAATTAAATGATTTCTTTTCCACATTATTCTCCTCTGTTCAATGAGCAAGAGGGTATTTTTATTTTATTTTTCTGATTTTTCTACACAGAGTTATGAATTTTTGAAGTTTAGGGAATTAAATAAATAAAAAAATACCCTAATTTTTTATTTATCCACGCGGCGCCAACTCATCCTCGGCATCTCTGAAACGCCGCGTGTCGCGCTCCCATTCGACGTCGCCACCTGAGTCAGCAGCCCGGGCCCCGCGGTTCTCGTACCGTCTCCTGGTCCGATGCCATCTGAGCCGTTCGTCCGCGCGTGTATTGAATGGACGGCATCCGTTCATCGTCCCCGAGCGTCCTCACCCGAGAGCCGTCCACACTAAATCCCTAAGATCTCACTCGATACTCAATGGATTTTCATGTTCTTATGCTCTATGGATTCGTCTTCAAGAGACGAACACATCTATATGGCTATCATGCATTGAAATTAAAGCATTCGAAATGGAGAAACTCTAGAAGCTCGGGATGAAAAATTAGCTCATACCTTCGTCGTAGAAGTGTGGCTTCAATCCGAGAGTTGTTGCACCTTCGATTGGATCCCAGCGAAGCTCCGGATGAAGTCTCCCGGTCCGGTGAATCGTCTAGGTGTGATTTCGACCAAGACCGATCACAAAGCTTGGAGGTCGGAGTAACCGAGTGGCTCCGGAGATGGGGCTTTTGCCGGTGGACACCTTCCCTCGGTCCGGTGAAGGTGTAGAACCAATCAATTTGGGGATTGGCTCACCGCGGAGAAGTGTCCCGGGTTTGGGTGGAATTTCGGTTGGGAAATCGGATTTTATCGGCGGGGATTGGGGAAAGTCGACACTCTGGGCTCAACCGCTCTAAGGGTGGAGAAGGGTTTGGAACAATTTTGGCGCAGTTTCGGCAAGGTTTGTGTAACTCTCCTCCATGACCGCGAGGGTGAGGGGTTTAAATAGGAGAGGCCGGAGAGCCTTCCGTGGGGAGTTGAGGCATGGGATCAACTCGCTCCAGTGAGGAGAAGAACGACCATAGTGACCATTCGGCATGGGACAGCTCAAGCAAGTGGGAATTCCAAACTTTGGCTCCTCCCAAGGTCTCGGCCATGGTGTTTTCCGGCGATCCAGTGCGGCCGGCCGCAGGCATGGGTCACCCTCGGGTCCAGTGGGTCGGGGTTGGAGGTTTGTGCAATCAATCGGCAATTGCCATGTGTAAAGGCTTTGAGTTAAAATGGAATGGGGAGGGGGTCATTTTGGCCTTAATTTGGTCAACCCATTGGTTTGGGTTGGGTGCACCTCCCCATGGCCTGATTTTGGGCCGAGAGGATCGATTGGGTCGCCCAAGGGAGAGTGGTGTGGTCTCTATCCATGATGAGGTGGCTAAACATGGTTTAGTGTGCGACATGCTTAAGGTAAAAAATGCTTAATGAAAGATTAGGAAAGGGGCCCCTCCTTTTACCATTAATGGCATGGTCACATGTCAAGCCTTCCATGGCTTCATGTGGCTTGTCCATGGCTTGCATGGCTTGTCTTTGGCTTGGGGAAAGTTGAGTCAATTTCATGGAAATGGGTTTTAAGAATTTTAGATATTTTAGTTAAAATTTGCATGAAGCTTGATTTGGAATGGTTTAATTGATGATTTTAAAACTTAGGGGTGATTTTGATTAATTGTATGATGAGGGAAAATGCCATGTGGGCTTTGGATGGATTTGGGCTTTTGAATGTGGTGAAGTGGGCTTTTAGGAAAGTTTAAGGGGAATGGGCTTTTTGATTTTAGGATGGGCATTTGGATAAATATTTTGTGAAGAACTTTGTCAAATAAATGTCATAATTGGTTTAGGGATGTTCTATGAAGGGCTTGGAATCAATTTGGTGTGATTTGGAGTTGAATTGGTTTGAATTTGGATTTATTTGGTAAGTGGGCCTATGTAGGTCAAATTGGGCTAACTTGGGCTAATGTTGGGCTAGGGTTGAAATTGATATAAAATCAATGTTGAGAAATGTTTATGGGAGTGTTTCAAAGAGGTTTTGACTTTGGTTGGGCTTTGATTTTGGGGTTTGGGCTCATTTGGGTTAGGTTTGGGTTTAGGTCAAAATAGGGCCTTTTAACTTTGGGTTGAGTTTGAGTGGTGTTTGGATCTAAATTTTGGGCAAATCATGTTAGTATTTTGTTTGTGGGAATGTTAAGGAAGATTTAGAAAAGATTTTGGGTTAATTGGAATTGAATTGGGTGAGTTTGGGTTAGGTTTGGGTCATGGGTCCAAATTGGGCTTTAAGGCCAAAAGTGAGATTGGATCCAAATGTCAATCAAATTGGGCTTAGATTTGGTCTAGATTGGTATTTAGGATATTGAATTGAAGTTTAGAATTGAATTGGACCAAAATTGGGGTCAATTGGGTAGGTTTGGTTTGACATCGGGTTCACTTAGAGGTTAAAATGGGTCAAATTGGGGGTTTTGACAAAAGTAGAGTAAATTGACAAAATTGTCCCATGGTGTAGTTGGACAAAATGAAATTGGGAATATTTGGGATTTTTTGGAATTTTCTAGGAATTTTCTGAATTTTTGGATTTTTAGGTCAAGAGGGGTATTTTGGGTATTTGGAGGGTATTGGGAGGTTTTCTTGGAATTTTTGGTATTTTTGGGTATGGATGATCAATTTAAGTGATGTGGAAATGTTTGGGAATGATTTTGAAGAATTTTGGATAATTTGGAAATTTTGAGAAATTTGGGTAATTTCGGGGTTTTGGGTAGGCTAAGTGGTGTAGGGTCCCGGGGTCAAAAATTGAAAATTTAGAAAATTGAAGATTGGGTGGATGTAAGTGGAAAGAAGTCATTTTGGTTGAGCCATGAAGCCATGTCAAGCCCATGTGAGCGATGAAGGGACCCATTCGAGGCATTCACTATGTTGTTCCTAACCCTCTTAGCCAAGTGGCTTAGGGCTAAGGACCATCCATGTGAATCACCCACATGAGTCGGGAGGTCAAGTTAGGTATAGGTGTGTGAAAGTGTAGTGTGTGTGTAAGTCAGCCCCTTCACTGCGACCGGCCCACCCGTGGCGAGTCCTAAGGCCAAAGAGTCCTATAGGAACTCATCCTTTAAACTTCCACATCCGATTTCAACCCTCTAGGTGATTAGGGTCTACAATCAAGTTTGTGGAGTTTGCGGGGAGTTAAGAAGTGGTTTGAATTTCTAAAAGGTGGGTCCCAATTCTAGTCCTCTAAGATAGTCAAAGGAAAAGCCTAAGGCTAGATCCTAAGTACTAAAGAGAAGAAGAGAAGACCTCATCAAAAATGAGGTCAACAAACCTGTGTTGGAAGAATCATCCAAATTTTAACTGGAATAACAATAATCAGGGTGGTGTTAATCAACAATGGGGGAACACCCAAGTAAACCCATTGGGGAATTGGAACAACCAAGGTAATATTAATAATATATTAACTTATCCTTCAAAGTTA